>QANX01001233.1:0-34807 GCA_003254975.1 Ochetophila trinervis
ACGAATAAATTAAAATTTTAAAAATATTAAAAAGCAAATAACACTTAAAAATTTGATAGACGAGTTCGCATCGCTAATATTGTTACAAAACAATTGGAGCAAGAAGCTTGCAAAGCCTCTGAAAAAGCATGCATTTTTGGCATATTTGCTTTCATGACTTTCCTCAATTCCCTTTATAACGTTTTGTCATGTTTTTCTCATCAATGCATTTCACCCTCGTAACAATTCTAAACTACGAATATGTAATAAAAGCATTTTATTTCAATTTTTTTTCTATTTCAATGGATAAGTACTTTATAATTTTTTAACATTATATTTTACTTAAAAGATTGAGATTTGAATAATATATTAACAGTTTTTATAAAACTCAAATAAAATTTTAAAGCTCATCTTTTTGAAACAATTTAAAACTTAATAAAGAAAGTCCTAATAAAAAACTAAACATCCTATGTGAGAATTCATTTATAAATTTGGAAAATATCAAACTTAGCGGGAATTTGAAATTTTCTAGAAAAGTTGCGTTCGGATGATTTTCAGGAAGAATAAATAATGAACTCCAAAGAAACTAATTTTCGCAATGTGGAAAAGTTGAGTGAAAACTGATTTCTCCTAATAAAGTAAGCATTTTGAAATTTCATGGAAACTAGATTTATATATTATTAAAAATAAATTTATCTTCATTTTTAAAATACAAATTGATTTAATTACTTGTAAATCCTAATATAATGATACGTACCAAAACTTTCATGAAAAAACTAATTTTTAGGAATCAGTTTTCTCAAAATTTCGATACTTGCCAAACATGGCATATATGGTGTCATCATCAATGTAAACTATAGACGAATTTTGGATTTTTTCTTTTATCATAACAACAATTCTTGAACTAAGAGAGATGACATACGAGTGTTGGATTTTTTATTTATTTTTTCTCATCATTATAACAATTCCTAAACTAAAAAAGACAACTTCATATATTGATAAATATGAATAAGCATATAACTTAACCAATCTTACTTTATACAAATTTTGAATTGAATTCATTAGTTTTTAATATAGTTTATTGCCATTAGTTTGGCATGAATCATCCATTAATACTATTACTAATAAAGTTTTAAGTCCATTATCAATATAAAATATATTAGCATTCTATTTACTAACTGGTACTAGCATAATTCTTATAAAATTGTTTTTTTAGAAAAAAGCTGAAATCCTAGCGGCAAAAAAAAAANAAAAAAAAACAACTAACTTTAGTTTCAAAATTATGTTGGGGTTGCTAGATTTAATTATTTAAGATAATTGCATAAAACAAATGAATTGAAATTGCAAGAGAAACAATAAAGGACGAAGTGAGAGAAATCAATTAATTGAAATTTAACTTAAATTTGTTGACGATATCCTAGCCAATTGCCTTCTCACTCTTGCAACATGATTTTAGAACCACTTTTTGATTATTCATTATTCAAAATGCCTAATTTATAGACAATCATTATTCAAAATGCCTAATTTATAGACAATCTGGAATCAGCATTGCAAGCATGACATTTTCTTTTCCAAGGTAATTACATTTCACAAGCAAATCNTTGCAAACATACAATATGTATGGCTAAATAGCATGAAGCATGACATTTTCTTTTCCAAGGTAATTACATTTCACAAGCAAATCATTTAATTACAAATAACCAAAGAAATGTTTTTTTTATCAATAAAAAATAAAATGTGAAACTTTTTGAAAGATNAATGTTTTTTTAATCGATAAAAAATAAAATGTGAAACTTTTTGAAAGATCCAAATATACCTAAAAAAACGCCCAAACTACAATTTTCTTCCATGAGTCGCCCAATCAACTCTTTTGGTGAAAAGAAAAAAAACGTTTTAACTTTTAAACATGTGTCATAATACAACTGGGTGAACATACCACGTCAGCATGCATACATGTCCTTACCAATGATGGAATAATATAACATGTGTATTATTTATCCGACATTCCAAAATTTTAGTTTATTTTATCGTGCGATTTTGCAAAATCCAGACACCGCCGAAATATTGTGCAGCGAAAGACACCGCGATATTAACGGTGAGACGCGTTTCAAGCACTGACTTTCGACCTTTCCATGAAAAGACACAAATACCCTTAGGCTTTGAACTTCGTTCCTCCACCTTATACCCACACATGACAATGGGGACGCAATTCCAAAAATAACGGAAACCAAAGGTCAATTTCGTCTTCCCGATGTCGGATTTCCTAATTAACCACTACAAATTAATAATTAAAAATAAAAAGCAAAAAGTTAATAAAAATAAAAAGAGAACCACGTTCTCTATCGCTTTCGTAGGTTTCTGTCTCTGTCTGTTAGAAACCCTAACAGGCCTGGTTGTTTTGTTTTTCTTAAGAAAAAAAAAATAACCAGGTCCAATCGGAATCCAGCTTCCTACATTTTAATTCGTCTGTTTTCTGATATAATATTTCTCAAATTTTGATTTTTTATTCGGTGCCGGATTGATTTCTCACCTGCATTCCACAATGAACGACCTACTAACGGTAATGTTAATTTTATTTATTTTATTTATGTTTATGTTTTAGTTAAATGCCTTCATAAATAAAAATTATTATTATTATTATTTTTAAACAAAAAATTTGGTTATTATTTGTTTTGGCGTGTTTGGAGGCATTCTTGTTTGGGTTTTTGTTTTGATATTCTGGGATTGTGATGGTTTTTTAATTTCTATTGGATCCAAGGATTCAATGAAAAGAAAATATTTCAAATTTGGATTATTATGAATTTTTTTTATTTATAATGTCAGTAGCTGGTTAAGTTAATTTCAAGCTGAAACGGTGTATTTGTTTTCTTTTCTTTTTTGTTATTATTTTTCTTTTTTTATTTCTCAGCAACCAAGCATAATATTTCATTTTGGTATGAGATCATTAATGGCTTGGAAACTTTTTAAGCTGGATTTCCACGTTCTGTTAAGAAGAAGTAATCCCCTCCCGAATCATTGCATGGGTTGAGATGAGTCTTGTCATTTTTGTTGGTTTCAAGATGACCCATGATTTTATCGATGTAAGAGAGTCTAGAATAATACTAGTTATTGACTAATCTGGAATGTCAAAATTAATAAAAGTCCTGCTTGTTCATGACTGCTCTGCTTTCTTTTTTTTCTGGTATAAAAATAAGTGAGAGAAATACTTACCAAATTAAAGGCTAAAGCTAATAATGTTATAAGATTTATGGGAACTGACCATGTTAGAAAATGAAGCTGGCAAGTNGCTGAAACGATGTATTTGTTTTCTTTTCTTTTTTGTTATCATTTTTCTTTTTTTATTTCTCAGCAACCAAGCATAATATTTCATTTTGGTATATGAGATCATTAATGGCTTGGAAACTTTTTAAGCTGGATTTCCACGTTCTATTAAGAAGAAGTAATCCCCTCCCGAATCATTGCATGGGTTGAGATGAGTCTTGCCATTTTTGTTGGTTTCAAGATGACCCATGATTTTATCGATGTAAGAGATTCTAGAATAATACTAGTTATTGACTAATCTGGAATGTCAAAATTAATAAAAGTCCTGCTTGTTCTTGAATGCTCTGCTTTCTTTTTTTTCTGGTATAAAAATAAGTGAGAGAAATACTTACCAAATTAAAGGCTAAAGCTAATAATGTTGAAAGATTTATGGGAACTGACCATGTTAGAAAGTGAAGCTGGCAAGTAAAAAGTCTATTGTGTGTATTAGTATTTGCTTGGAACAACATTATGAGTTGACAAATTTTGGTTTTTTAAAACATATCTGATGGAGAAGTTATTATTATTTTGGTCTGATTGAGAGTAACGAAAAATCTCAAGAAAGTAGGAGATACGCACCCAACTTAAATGGAAAGGAAAGAAAAAGAAAAAAAAAACAATAATAGAAAAAAAGAAAAAAAAAAAGAAAAACCGTGACGATAATACCTGATGAGATCTTTGGAAGTTTGAGATAAGGATGATGAGATGGGATGGAGCCTTTCCACAAGGTATTTCTTAAGGTTTTTTTAAAGAAAAAAAAACATAAAGTATAGAGAAAGAAGGCAAAAAGCATCAAGAAAGCAATTAGGGACAATTAGTGTACTGTCCAGTGTTCACATATTTGGTATCTTCGTTGTTTTCTGCATACTTTATTTTAGATATCTTGGGTTTTCCTTAGTTCTTTCTTCATTCTCTAGTTAGCATGGAAAATGTAGTGGTGGTGGATAATTGTTCAGCATGGAGCTTGACAGCTCTGTGATTGATCTTTCGCTTGAGAAAAGGTTTTGTGAAATCTTCCAAGATGTTAATGAACAAATGGATGGTGTGGGACAACTGACTTTTGAACGGGTTAAAGTGTCTTCATGAGTTTAAGGGTGTTTTCATTTGCATTTGTTTCAATAGGGAGGCCATATACTTTGTGGTATAATCATGTTAACATACTTAAAATTAGTGTAAGGATGATGAAATAGTCAAGATAGATTAGTGGGGATATGAAGAAAGACAAACTGGGAATAAAGATATTCATTTAAAGGAGGCGTTATTGTAAAACAAAGGAGAGTTTTCAAGATGATTTAGCTGCAGTTGTTCATGATACTAAAACAGTTACTTTGTAGTTTTAATTGAGTCCATAAAATGATAAAACTGCGCAATGAAATCCTAGAAATGCACCAGTTAGTAGGTGCAAAAAGCATTGGTAGTAAGCGAAAAGCAGTAGATCTGGTCTCTTATAAGGTTGAATGGTCAAAATAGTAACTGATAGTCTTAGAAATGAGTTAGACTTATATCCATGTAAATTATCCTAGACTAGTTGGGACTAATGCCTGGATTCAAACTCTGGTATGTTGAATCATATTCAAATGTTTTCTATTCCCTATTTGTGTGTGTGAATGAGTTCTCTTATTTTTAGTTTCAACTGCATTATACTTAAATGAGTTAGCATAAATATGAGTAACAAAACAATTCATGTAATTGAAATTATAAACTTGTTATTTGCATTGACTTGATGGCATTTTGCAGGATTCTTTCGAGATCCCTCGGGGTCAAGCTTTTAGTGATATTGAACTAGGAGCATATTCTAGGAATTCAGGAGAGATGCAGTTGGATAACTTCTTCAAAAAGGTAAAATAGCTGTGTTAAATTTTCTTCTTTCTTTTATTTTTCCTTCCTTTTTTTTATAGGCCTGAAAGAACAACATTCTGTCTTCTTTTGCCTTTCCTTTTCCCTCTTTTTCACAGTTTTGCACAATTTAGTTTGTATATAAAACTTAACTTTGTTAACAGGTTCAAGAGATTGAGAAACAATATGAAAAGTTAGACAAGCTGCTGAGAAAGCTCCAGGTTTGTTTGTGTGTGTTTTTTTTTTTTGCATTCTAAAGTGATGAAGTTTATTCTAAGGTTACAAGTCGGTAACAGTTTGGTTAACATATTATGAATGTGGCTACTAACAACTGCTATCCGTAGTTAGTTCCTTTATCCAAGCTTTAAAATTGACAATCTGACAAACCAGTGTTCGATAATTTTTTTTTGTTGCATTAAAAATGCAGCAATTTAGTCTTTAATGATGTCATTTTTTTGGTTTTCCTAAGGCTAAGCAGATCATGGCTTTAAAAGCTTTCATATTTGCTCATTCACTCGTTTTGTTTTGGTATTGTTGTATCTAATATAACATAAAATTAGATTACAGTTGGTCTGAGCAGTATGTGCACAATTATGTGATCTTCATTTCTTGTTTTTTCAGAAAATATTGAGTCAAGTTACCATTTTCTTCCAAAAATTTAAGCTATTACAAATATAATGGCTTTGATTCCTCTTTATCACCATTTTCAAAAGCGCTTAAGCTATTAAGTAGTGGATCCAATTTTGTATATCAAAATATGTCATGATAAATTAACAGCTTTTTTGGTAGGATCCAGCAACAATACCATATAGATCTTATGGCTTTAATACCAAGTAAATGTAGTTGTTTCCAAAAGCTTAAGCCAGTAATAAGTGGATCGAGTTATGCATAACTAGCCAATACATATTAAACAATTTACAAATTAGTTTTATTTATATCCATAAAGCAGCATGGCGACCTAAACTAGCATAGATGCAAATGCTGCATTTTGGTTATTTATTAATAATGCTTTAGTTGCTTGGGATGTCATGAAAATTAGTTTTCATGCAATTTCTCACAAATGCAGAATGCTCATGAGGAATCCAAGGCTGTAACTAAGGCTCCTGCAATGAAAGGTTATCTCTAACTCCATGCATTTGTAATGGTATTCATGCAAATCATGCATAAAATATTTGTATTCTCACTTTTTAAATGCTCTTTTATTGAGGAAAAAAGAAGCTATTCTGTTTCGACTTGTGATTAATTTATCTTTAAATTCTTGAAATGACGAAGGCTAAATAACCTTATCTGAGTTTGTATGGGCCTAGCTGTAAGCTGCCTTCACCTAGCCAACATTCAGATGAATACATGGATGAATTCAGATGCATACCTGCAATATTCATACACATGCATATGTTCTGTCAGCTTCCATTTTTTTTCCATCGTTAGTATGTGGAGAAAAAGGGTGCGTGAAGGTTCAGAATCAGGAAAGTAATCATACTCATGATTGCTGTAAATATGCTAGGAATTAACACCTTTTATCTGTTGTTCTGTCAGTTTCCTTTTTTTCCGTCGTTAGCATGTGGAGAAAAAGGTTGCGTGAAGGTTCAGAATCAGGAAAGTAATCATACTTATGATTGCTGTAAATATGCTAGGAATTAACACCTTTTATCTGTTTCATCCATTTGAGTAAATACGTCCTCATCCCCTCCCTCTCTCATTTTCAATTCCCCAATTTGGTGATAGTGCATTTTCTTTATTTTCCATCTGTCTCAACATGCTTTTAGTTTCTGCTTTTGCGTCAAATTATTTTTAATCTCTTATCATTAACTTGTAAATAATAATGGATCTTGTCACCATTTAAAGCAATAAAGAATCGAATGGAAACTGATGCCGATGAAGTTAAAAAAGTTGCTCTGCTTGTGAAGTCAAAAATTGAAGAACTTGACAGAGAGGTAAAACCTTTTGCCGCTTTTATTTCAGTGTTAATCATTATTTGAGTTGATCATTTGACTATGTTTCAGTGATAATCATTATTTAAGTTGCTTATTTGACTCCCCTTTACTTTTGGTTCCAGAATTTAGCAAATAGGCAGAAGCCTGGGTGCGGAAAAGGTACAGGTGTAGATCGATCAAGAACATCAACAACTCTGTAAGTTATGCTCTTTGTCTTCCATTCCCCCCCCCNTTCTTCTCCTCCTTCTCTATTAAAAGAGAGAAGAAAAAAAAGGTATCTGTGAATTAAGAGATCACCAGAGTTATGCAACAGAAACTGCTGGATATAGAACATTGTTTCAATAAATCACTGTGTTTTGTGTATGATGAAATAACGGAGAATATGATGGAATTATTTTCTATAGTTCCTTTATTGTGTTCTAATTAATATAAGGTCTACCATATTACTTCCTATGGAGGGATGCATGTCTTTATTGTCAAAATCTGCATTTTCACATGTCTTTATTGTCAAAATCTGCATTTTCTTGTTAATGTTTGTAAATCAGGGAACATAACTTGAGTCTATTTGAATCAACAGTACGCTAAAGAAATTCCATTTTTCTTTTCCTCATTTTTTAAAGATATAGTTGCTGAGTTGTAGTCTATGGAATTTTACAGACCAAGCCAACCAAATATGATTTTGTTGACTGTTTTTCTTGCAGTGCCTTGAAAAAGAGATTGAAGGACAAGATAGCTGATTTTCAGGTAGGATACATCCATATATATTTTTATGTATATTCTTCTTTCAACTTCACCATTTTAAATTTTTAATTATGTCTGCAGACTCTGAGGCAAAACATCCAACAAGAGTATAGGGAAGTTGTTGAGAGGCGTGTTTTTACAGGTTTAAACTCTCAACCTCTAGCAACATCAATGATTATCTGTAACTAGTTTTCTTGGATTTTCCATGATATATAATTTTCAATTTTTTATTTTTATTTTTTTTTCTGTCTCTCCTGGTGTTTGTGATTTTCAGTAACGGGCACTAGAGCTGATGAAGAGGTGAAAAATTATGCCACTGTTGAAATTCCAATTAGATGGTTATCATTGTAAGCTCATCTTCTAATTGCTTAGCAATGTACAGACAGTTGACAGATTAATTGAGACTGGGGATAGCGAACAAATATTCCAGAAGGCAATTCAGGAACAAGGGCGAGGCCAGGTGTGTCTCTATTCTCTTTCTTCTGCGCCCCGGCCACCCCCTGTTCTCCTCTTTCCAAATGAATTGAACAATTTAAGGAATAAAAGAATTAATGTATATAAACAATTTCTGCTCGGTTTCCACTCCACCCTTGAACTTGCTAGCTCGATTTGAAGTGTAGTTTACTTTTGTGTGCGTGATTTTGGGGCTGTTAAAATGGACATTTGACTCATTTCTCAGTGTAAAAACCTGAGAGAAAACTGGGTTATCTCAAGGTTTAGGACAAGGTGATTTGGTTGTAGAACATATACTTCTGGAGGCTAGTTCTTTGTTATTGTGTTCCTATATTGGTTTTGAACAGGTTTGGGGGTTTGCAAGTTGCAACAAAGGCAAGTTTGTGGTTATTTGGTGTTATCTGGTTTTACAGATTTTTTGGGCTGTATATTTGTAGAGAAATAAGAGGTGTTTATATTGCAAGTTTTAAGAAGGAAGTTTTATGGAACAGAACAGAGTTAATTTTTTTTGTTTCTATTAGAGGGTGTTCCCTTCTGTATGTAATAAGTTCAGATTGGAGAGCATAGTGTACTTAGTGTTGCATTTCACAGGTTCATTATTATTACAGTTAAAGGTACTAATTTGATTTAGTGTGCAAAACTGCCGATCCAATTGAACTTCTGTAAACGTTCATTATTATTGAGGTTCAATTATATATACCTCCCCTTGAAATCTCTCCTGGTTATGTTTATTTGGTTTTTTTGCAGATAATGGACACACTAGCAGAAATTCAAGAGCGCCATACTGCTGTTAGAGATGTTGAGAGGAAACTTCATGATTTGCAGCAGGTACTTATAAATTTTGTATACTGATGCGTACTAATTCATTCAAGACATCAAATTGTTTTGTAGTAAATCTAACAAACTAGGCATTGAGAAAAGTTTCTTACAGTAAAACTGGTTCATTCGTACATAATGCATAATGCATACTGATTCAGATGCCAGATACTTTTTTGCCAAATTTACTAGAACAACATTGAACCTTTTACGTCTGGCTTCATGGGATTCCATACCAGAATTACAGGAACAATTTCCATCATTAGGTTATCTTATCATGAGGCAAAAATGTGCTGTCACATTGCTAATAGAGCCTAGTGTAACACCACCATTTCATTGGCTTGCTTATATTCCAATACAATAGCCGGCAAATTCATTTAAAAGAGGCTTGGTTGGTCAAGTCAGTAGATTTGAACAAATTACCAACTCATCAATGGGTTGCTAAAGCTGGCTCCTCCAGCCAGAATTCATGAGAAAGACCCAAACTCAGGGTTACTTGGGGAAAAAAAAAAGAGCATTTGCTTAATTAGCAAGAGAACTGTTTTAGTTAGTATAACATAATTTCTGGATGATACATGAAAATTCTATGTATAATGCCAGATATTTTTGGATATGGCGGTGCTGGTGGATGCTCAAGGAGACATGCTCGATAACATAGAATCACAGGTACTCCCAACGCACCATGTTGAATCATGATCTCTGTGGATTTGTTGACGAATAAAGTGACATGAACGGTTTCTGCATGACAATTTTTTGGTGGATAATCCTCTAAATTTCTGTCCCCCAGGTTTCGAGTGCTGTCGATCATGTACAGCAAGGGAATACTGCTCTACATAAGGCCAAGAAGCTACAGAAGAATTCAAGGAAGTGGATGTGCTTTGCAATCTTGATCCTTCTCATTATCGTCATAATCATAGTCGTCACAGTGATCAAGCCATGGAGCAAGGGTGGGGCTTAACTCCTCAACAAATTTGTAAGATAATAATATAATGGATACCACTATTAATCTTGTGGTCCGAAGCATCTAACAATTCTTTTGTATCATTAGTGCTTCATTTTACAAATCCGGCTTATTACAGCTCTTGTATAAGGATGTTAACAATTGCAACTGAAAATTAACATACATATTTATGTATACATATTTATATTTGCATTGTGCCAAGTACCTCTGAGATTTTACAAGATTGGAAAACCATGTTGCAGAGGTAAAAGAAGTCTATTGAATAAGATTTGGGTAATAAAATAAATAATGAATTAATGTTTTGTTTTGTGTTTATGGTTGTAAATGGAATTTCTCAATCATATATGTGAGTCAAGTTGGACGGGCTCAGTAGATACTTGATAGATTCTGGACCAATAGTAGTTGGGTCCTATGCGCTTTGGTTAGGTTTGGAGCCATTGACCATTAAAATTCAAATTAAAAAGAAAAATGTAAATTAACAAGTCTTTAGCTGTATTTAAATTTTGCTTTCTTGTTCTAAAACCCAAAAAAAAAAGGGGTTTCTAGAAGAACAATTTTGTTTTCCAATATACATTATCAGACAAGCTTAATCATCAATTGCCAGTAGAACTNTTAACACCACCATTTCATTGGCTTGCTTATATTCCAATACAATAGCCGGCGAATTCATTTAAAAGAGGCTTGGTTGGTCAAGTCAGTAGATTTGAACAAATTACCAACTCATCAATGTGTTGCTAAAGCTGGCTCCTCCAGCCAGAATTCATGAGAAAGACCCAAACTCAGGGTTTACTTGGGGAAAAAAAAAAGAGCATTTGCTTAATTAGCAAGAGAACTGTTTTAGTTAGTATAACATAATTTCTGGATGATACATGTAAATTCTATGTATAATGCAGATATTTTTGGATATGGCGGTGCTGGTGGATGCTCAAGGAGACATGCTCGATAACATAGAATCACAGGTACTCCCAACGCACCATGTTGAATCATGATCTCTGTGGATTTGTTGACCAATAAAGTGATATGAACGGTTTCTGCATGACAACTTTTTGGTGGATAATCCTCTAAATTTCTGTCCCCCAGGTTTCAAGCGCTGTTGATCATGTACAGCAAGGGAATACTGCTCTACATAAGGCCAAGAAGCTACAGAAGAATTCAAGGAAGTGGATGTGCTTTGCAATCTTGATCCTTCTCATTATCGTCATAATCATAGTCGTCACAGTGATCAAGCCATGGAGCAAGGGTGGGGCTTAACTCCTCAACAAATTTGTAAGATAATAATATAATGGATACCACTATTAATCTTGTGGTCCGAAGCATCTAACAATTCTTTTGTATCATTAGTGCTTCATTTTACAAATCCGGCTTATTACAGCTCTTGTATAAGGATGTTAACAATTGTAACTGAAAATTAACATACATATTTATATATACATATTTATATTTGCATTGTGCCAAGTACCTCTCAGATTTTACAAGATTGGAAAACCATGTTGCAGAGGTAAAAGAAGTCTATTGAACAAGATTTGGGTAATAAAATAAATAATGAATTAATGTTTTGTTTTGTGTTTATGGTGTAAATGGAATTTCTCAATCATATATGTGAGTCAAGTTGGACGGGCTCAGTAGATACTTGATAGATTCTGGACCAATAGTAGTTGGGTCCTATGCGCTTTGGATAGGTTTGGAGCCACTGACGATTAAAATTCAAATTAAAAAGAAAAATGTAAATTAACAAGTCTTTAGCTGTATTTAAATTTTACTTTCTTGTTCTAAAACCCAAAAAAAAAGGGGTTTCTAGAAGAACAATTTTGTTTTCCAATATACATTATCAGACAAGCTTAATCATCAATTGCCAGTAGAACTAACAAACTATAGAAGCTCAATAAACCTTGATAACCAGTGCTTGGGTGGGGGTGAAAATTTAAATTAAATTCATTATAAAAGATGCAGAATCCTCAATGTATGATTCAATGCAGTTTTCATCTGGCACTGTATTGAAAAGTCATTACAAAACAAGCTACAATCCAACTTCAATGTATAGATTCTGATTAGTTTGTCCAAGTATGCTTCTAAAAGGTTCAAAAGTTTGATATGTGAAGGTATACAGATATTTACTCTGGAGAATACCCAGAACGTGTCCAAAGAATAGATGACTCGAAAGTCTGTTGAAACCATAAACTAATTGTAGCGTTTGGATAAACACACTCTACCTCCAAAAAAACTGTTCCATCCCGGAAGAAATTGCTGGAAAATGAATGCCTCATTCAGTAAAAAGAATTTCATAAGAATCTTATCCCAAACAAGTCCTAGTCATTTGGATCCATTTCTTCATCCTGGTCAAATGTTAGTGATGTCTTAGTGTTATCGCTGTCGTTTGATTCAGGTTGTTCAACCTGATCAGTTTCATATTCTGGTGTTTCACTCTCCTCGGATTTACCCTCTTCATCCTCGGCTGGCTCTGACAAGAGAACTTCTTGACCAAACCATTTCGGGCACTCTTCTTCACCTCCATATAAAAATTGGCCATTTTTTCCTTTCACATTAACTGGAGCCTCTGCAGATGATATTCTACAAGAGCATTCTGGCAGTGGGTGTGAAATGAATAAAGCTGACTTAGAAAAGAGGGATTGCCTTATAAGGCCTTCCTCACTCAAACTTTTGTTAAGGTGCTCCTTCACTAGAAGTGTCCAATTATGCTTGGGATGGTACATAGTGTCACGAGTCACGTTAAGAAGCTTGGCAAGAACTTTCCTGTTCAAACAAACCAAGCTAGTGTCAAATTAGAATTATTGATAACAGAACGAACAGCAGAAGTACCTTTTCCAGGTAATACAGCTATTAACCAACTAAAAGAATTATATGCATCGTAAATTGAGATGGAAAAAAACCAACTGGCTCATTTAAAGAGTCTAAATTATCCATTGGTTATTGTGACACAAATTACATGATTTCATAATGAAAACTGCAGTTGTTCTAAGTTTATAACTAGTTTTCAATCATATCAATGCACAAAGGCAATGAAAGAATGTGATCAAACTTGCCAAGAGCAAATTACTTTATTAAAGACTAGTCGGATATGCATTCAATAAAGACAAGCTCAACACAGCACTAAAAGGTCGATTATAACATGCCAATGTGTTCATGCACACACATGTGCTTCCTTTTCAATATAAAAGGATAACCTGCATGCTAATAGATAACCATCAATTGATGGTGAAAACCATTCCTATATAGCTTTAATGTTCTTTATTTATTTATTTTTAGTGTTCTTTTGTTAGTGAATAAATTCTTTTGAATAATTGATGGAACAAGGGAATGTTTCAAATCCTAAAGAATAAAAACTGATTTCACTCTTAATATTAAATGCTATTGATAATTACTGACTCATCAACTTCCACAAGCCAAGTGGGCTTTTGGGAAACAGATTAATATGCACTTTATGCTTATCTTACCTGTCTGGTCGATATGTTGTAGAAGAAGCACTTGTATGCAACCGCTGCCCCATGACCAAGCTAGAAAAATCTGGCCATCCACTACCATCGCTATTAAAACCAGGAAAAAAAGCATCTGCTTCCACAGAGACAATATAGTCAAGAGCATCCCAAATAAGTCGGTGTGCTTGCATCCTTAAATCCATAGATGAAGGGTCTGGTTCTGTATCCGTCTCAGTAATCCATCCGTACCAGCCTTCTTTTTCATGTCGATATATAGGCCTATCTGGAGGTGGAGGAAGAGGCCGAGGCCGGGGGCCAGCTTTCTTCCATGCTTCTTGAAGTTGTTGCTCACTTTTAGCTGGAGGAGATTGAAAAAGGTCCGCTGGAAGAGGTGATTCAGGTCCAATCAAGTCAGACAACTCTGATTTGCTGCACAAAGAAGTGCGATCCACTAAGTTGGCAAACAAGGCGCGCAGAGGGATCAGAACACGTTGACCCCCAAAAGTTTCAGAACCAGCTAAATATATAATTGTTTTAGGAGGATAGCCCATTGCACGAAGGAGAACACCAACCTGCGGAAATTTCAATGACAAAGGACGATCCAGGATGCTTCAAATTAACCATAGTAAGAATAAAGACGTTTCCAAAGGCACAAAAAACAATGCATTCCTTTTCATTTTCATGGAAACAGATACAAGTATTATAACATGATCTGGAACCAAAATTGTTGACTGTGGGCATACCTCTTCAGGCAACAGTGGGCAAGAACCATTTTCTCTTCGTAAGTGTGAATCAATATTTAGTTCCTCATTGATAATCCCTCGTTTTATCATCTGTGCCCTTCGGTATTGTATAAGTTCAGTATGAACATCCTACAATAAGAATTTGAAAACCAAAATGGCAAGATAAATATTGCTAGTTATCATTAAGGCAGAATAACTAGTAACATAATTAAAGGGATAATTGTAAAAATCAACTCTGTATCTCAATTTGGTCCCTAGACATGTTTTTAAGCAATCTTACCCATGAACATAACACCAAATAGATCCCTATGTATAGTTGGACGAAATTTCCTTCAGAAAGTGTCATTTCATTATGCCAAAGCATTTCAAAAACATCCTAAAACATTTCTGTCTGAGCCTAACAAAGTGTGCACAGAAATGAGAAATGAAGTTTCATCCATGCAAATGATAAAAAGATTAAGAACGCTAACCTGGAAAAGTTCAGCACAACCATGATATGCCAATGTGTCTCTCAGTAAGCCAGGATGAAAAGATAGGAAAGGTTGGCCCCATGCTCTTAGCCTATAAATACAAATAAATAAATAAATAAATAAAATAAAAAACAGATCATTAAATTGAAATTAATAAACATGTGTAAGATCCAAATACAGAACAATTATCAGCAGACAAGCAGTTTTCTTGTCATTTCTATTCCAAGTAGTGTGCCCTTATCGAAAAGTAATACAACTGCAAGCTAAGGCCCATATTTACACAAAATATCATTTTCTT
Organism: Ochetophila trinervis; assembly: GCA_003254975.1. Lineage (NCBI taxonomy): Eukaryota > Viridiplantae > Streptophyta > Magnoliopsida > Rosales > Rhamnaceae > Ochetophila > Ochetophila trinervis. The sequence goes on from QANX01001233.1 coordinate 14,966, forward strand.
TCTCCCTCATTAAAAACAGAGGTCAATTAGTGTTTAAAATGTTACGGATTAATACCCCTGGATGGTCAAGTTTAAAAATCTAGAAACCTTATCCAATCCAGCTAGGTCCTCACTTGGGGATCTTGAATAACCTAGTTTGGGCTAACTCTCATCTTAGAATTATTTTATTATTATACTTGAACAAAAATTTCAGTATGTTTTGAAGTTGATAGTACTTCAAATGATTTCTATAAATTTTAGACACGAAATGAGCTGTGTCCCAGGGAACAAATTTCTTCTTGTTTCCAGGTTAGAAACATCTCAGATCACATTGGACAGAGATGCAATACAGATAAAACATTAAAAATTCCACTGTTTTATATGATAATATCACATATAAGTTTTCTCAAGGAACCAGTGTTTCGTGCTAATGAAATTGAATATAAAGTCATTAGCTTGATTCTGGGCAACTGTCAGCCGAAGAGAAGGCAAGTGAGGTGACCAACAGTAATTTCATTATAAAATAAGTCTTTCCAATCAAATAATGAAAGAAAGTAGGTAAGAGTCTCAATTCATCTTGGGCTGGTACATTTGGGATGAGTAGAATTTAAAAAATGGATTTTGGGTTAACAAGGAGCTTTTAGCTGACCATGGGCTTTGGCCTTTGGCCTTGACCACAAAAACATAAAGTTCGGACTACACTTGGATTGAAAATTCATTAAAACATTCAAGTTCAATAGGCTGAGACCTCATCCCCAATGGCCTGACCATTATTAAAGTTCCATGAGATGCACATTCATAGCTAAAATACGATCTGAACATTTATATGTCTACAAGCATACGTATTTAAAGTTCTAACGCAAAAACAGAAAGCTTGGACTGTACTTGGGATGAAAGTTTGTTACACTGAAAATCCATATGCTGAGATTTCTTCCCAATTTAGATTCTGAAAATACTTCTACCATAGTTAACAAAAAAAAAAAAAAAGAGAGAGAGAGAGAGAGAGAATATGTCTATCATACCTAGACTTATTGAAACAACCTACAAACTCAAAATTTTAATCCTTGGATGAAGTTTACTTATGTCCTTACATATGGTCTTTAGCAGCTTAAAACTTAATTATTAGTTGAACCTTACTAAAGATTTTACTTTAGTTCCTAAAATATAATAAAGTTTATACTTAAACCAGAACTTATAGCACATTTGGAAGAGTGCTTTTGTCAATATATTTTAAGATTAAATGAGAAAAAGCAGCCTTATTGTCCCATTTCATTCACCACCAGGTTTGACCACTTCTGATACCTTATATGATAACCAATACTCTTAAATTATTCTTCTCCCCATCCAATCAGACCTAAATTCATACCTTGCAGCAGTATACGTTCAAGCTCTCCATGTAGTAATATTGCTCAGTGCATTAAAATCTTAGCAAGAAGCTAGTATTAAGATTCATACCTTGCCACCATCCGTTGCCCAAGGGTCTGAATTTCTTGCCGAAACTGGAGCGCTTGGAAAGAAACCCTGCATCTCAGCCTTTGAAACTCAAACATGCTAGGTGGAAGGATTGACTAGAACAGGATAAAAATATCATTAGAAGGGTTGGCTATACTTTACTGAAAGAATGCATGGACACTAAAAAATATATTTTCTTTCTAAGAAACGCAATTTCATTAAATAAAATAGAATAATACAATTCTTTAAGAGGATAAAAAATATTTTCAACTTATGTTGGCCAATCACCCTCAGATAATACTTAAAAATGAAAAACCTTAAGAATGCCAAAAACAAAATTCTGAGAATCAGAGTACATGTAAACAAAGGAAACACTAGCCCAGCCGCCAGAAAGATATGTCTGACAACATCAAGGAAGCTAATATCCAATAAAAAAAATTCATAACTTCTAGAAAATCTAAGGAACCAGACAATTATTAACACAGACTTCTAGCATGTAGAAACTATTTGGACTATCTTGTATATTATGCATGCTTTTTCAAGAGATTATGATATCCGCAACAACTCAGTATCCTATTTGACATAATGAAACATCAAACTACCTGCAAACATCCCCCATCTGTAAGAACCAAACCAATAACCTTTCCCTTCTTTAGCTTTGGTAAGACTTCTTTAACATAAAAATCTGGAGAAGCTGAATTTTTGGGCTTGAAAGTGGGAAAAACACTCTTCTTCCTTTCAGCTTTTAAATTATCAGGCAGGCTCTTTACAATGACTACATCGTCTTTAAGTGATGTTATAAAGTGCTCCTCATTGTACATATATGAAAAGCTCTTAAATTTATTGCTGTATCAAAAAATTCAAAATAAGTATATAGCAGCGAAAATATAATTTACTAGCATAGAAAGCAGTAACTTAGTTAGCATAATATACCTGATGCTTATAAAGCAGCAAATATATGATTTACTAGCATAGAAAGCAGTAACTTAAACAGTGAAAGAAGCTAGCACAATATACCTGATGCCTTTTGAACGAGTACTCTCTTGAATCTCTGGAATGACAAGAGTAGCATTTAGAAGCCTGGATACGGTGACCAGATCACAGATCTAGAAAATTAACAAATATCTTATGAACTCCCAATAGACATAATAATACAAAATCACACATTTGATAAAGCTTACCGATGATCTTATGTTTGCAAACCCACCAAATATTTTTGCATAAATATAACCATTGTTATGTTTATTTGGAACTGTAAAACAAAGAAAAATGATCCATCATTTTGAGATGCACAATTTAAGCTCATCAAATTATCTAATAACAAAAAGAGATAGAAAATCAATAATTTTTCCCAATAAAACTTGGAAACAAAAATATTTGTTGAAAGTAATTGCAAATAGCAGTTACCAAAATATTGGATGCACAATAGTAGCATCAATACCACAATTTTTTATTTTTTTTTAGTAGAAGAAAAATATTTTAGTTATAGCTATTTATGCTGCTTTTTCTAATTACAGAACTAAGTAACAAATTAAATGGAAAAAGTTCACTGTAAACCAAAATTTATGACATAGAAATTAAGCCTGCGCACCCACTTGAGAGACCATTTATTAGCTATTTGTTTGGTCACGAAATCTTCCCTTTATCTGTAAACATTTCTAAGCTTCAATAGAGAGGTTCCATCAAGACCAGGTTCTCTCTTAGTTTAATCTTTTTTTTACCTTTTCAAGATTATGGCATTATGCTACCCTTATTTATCTTGCTAATTTGCAAATTCTATCATTCATGAAATAACAACATCCTAAGCTCATTGAAAAGCCTTTTTGAAATAACACTTTCACCTTACTCTAAGCTGCTTTCTCTCCTAAAACCATCCTAAGCTCATCTCTTAACAGTCGATTCCAAAAGAAGTAAACCACCAACATAGTCATCTAGATGTTAATGCTAACAGCTTGAAGTATCTAATTGGATTTTCTTCCAATATTATGCAAGAAAATGAGTTAAAATATTTACAGATGAAACTTCTCAAGCAATTTGAATATTATATATGCATACACACACACACACATAATATATCATTTGGGGAAAAAAAAAAAAAAAAAGACCTAATGAGTATCAATACCTGGATGGCTGTTTCTGGGGTTGGCAAAAGACTGCAAAGACCTCAACGGCTTCACAGGCCCCCATAGTTTCTTCCTCCAAATACTCTGCATCAAAAAATAGCCCTTCAAATAACATAATCCCACAAATAGAAAACTAGTAACGCATGCACACCAAATGGATCCTAATCCCCACCTGACTCGTGGTATCAAAATCGTCACGGAATCCAGCCTGAGCACTATACTGTACCAAATCAACAGTTGAAGACCTTGCTATTGATAGGTGCCTTATCAAAGACGCAAAAGATAAAACGAGGACGAAAAGTGCAATCCATTTTATCTTAGATTTGAACACCATCTTTGCCTCATAAAAAAAACACGAATTCCCAACTAAAACTACATTCCGAACCAAAAATGCAGTGTGTCTAAGTGTAATTCATCCTGTGTATCAAACAGACAAATATTAACAATCAAAAAAATGAAGCAAAAAAATTATATTAAATATATGAATATCCTTGCCGTGCTCTGAAAAAAAAGTAATAAAAAAATCAAAGATTTCTAAGAATCATTGTGGACAGAAAGAAACTACAAGCAAATGCTAATATCAAAATCCTGTGATATAGACGCTTTAACCACTAGAAATTTCAACTATTGTATACATATATATATATATATATATACATACGTTTAAAAATATAGAAATAATAATTAAAAACTAAAGTTGACTTAGCATACTGGTCCTGATAGCATTGAACAAATCAGATCTAAAGGGTACATGATTTAATAAATTATTTTCTAGGGAAACGAGCATAGTTAGAAGGAAGAAATACCAGCTGTTGGAGTTGGAAAACAATCGATTGCTTTCTTTGAAGAAAACGGAGAGAAAGAATTTTCCCCAGAAAAAATAAAAAATGAATTTTCCGAGAAAAATTGAATTCTGAAAGAAAAATGGATAGAGGAAAGACGGTGCTTTGAATCTCTAGTTCCTTCTCAGTACGCGCTCGCTCCTCAGCAGTGGTACGCGAAAAAGTAAAATCATGCCACGTCGAAAATTGTCCACGTAGGAAATTTTGCCTCTGGCCACATCATTCATTTTCCACGTTGGAAATAATAATAATTATTCTTAGTTTAATTTTTGTTTTTGAAGAAAATTATTCGTATTATTATTATAATTATAAAATAATAATAATAATCAAGATCTTGCAATTACATATGATTTGTTTTTAAATTGCATGTTTGATAACACATAATTTAACATTTAGTGTGAGTTTAACATTTTAAATATCTTTATTCGGCTAAAGATAAATAGTAGTTTATTTTTTAATTAATTAGATAAATACATTGAGTAACGTATAAATTATGTAAAATGTTTTAATTTAAATTAATATATAATTTTAAGAAACATAAAGATGGGTACGTAAAGATAGAAACATTGAAATCAAAGAAATCAAAATTATTTTTTACCAAAAAAAGAAATCAAAATTATGTATATTTTTTTTTTCTTTTGGTAAAAGTATTTTTCTATTTATCTTTTTTTTTTTTGGATTTTATATTATTTTAGAGACTGTGGCATGTTTGGCATGCTGAATAAAAAAGCATAAAAAACAGAAGATTGGATTATTTATCCTTCTCTCTTGTTTGGTGTTACCAATCTACTCGATTAGCATATTTGGGAGCCACCACTTATCCCCTCCACAGTACGATATGAAATTTAATGTAGAAAGATGAGTTTTCTATCAGAACTGTGAAAAAAAACCTCTAACCTTCATAAGTCAAATAAGGATATTTTTAAGAATCTTCCTTTTTTTTTTTTTTTTTTTGGATCGTTCATTACTTTCCTTATAAATGTTTTCTTTGTTTTGTTTTTTTTCCACTATAGGAAATTATGTTTATTACATATTATTAATTTATTTGAATATATTTTATTTTATTTTGGAAGTTTAGAATTTTATTTAAATTAGTAAGTTGAGTGATATTTTAAAAAATAAATTAAACATAGTCAAATCCGGCACTGACCTATAATATTATATTATGTCTTTTATTCAAATACTTCATCAAACACGTGATATTATTAAATATATACAATCTTCTTTCATATAATATATACATTATATAGTTTAATTTTTGAACTTTTTAAGCAATGTGATTTTTGCAAGCCGCCCAATCTTATCCACATGGGATTTGAAAATTTTCATGACTCTAGTCCACACATTACTAGATAGGTTAATGCATCTGTAAGAAATTGTTTGATATTGGTATAGCTTCTAAAAGAATCACCTTTACCTGCGTTAAAAGAAGAATCAATAGTAGAAAGTTGTAGTTTTTTTCATTTAAATGTTTGGTACATAATAGGGTTTAACTGCCATAATTATATAATGACTGAAAAAATATTGATTATAATTATACATAGATTGGAATGATGAATAGAGTGGAGTTTTTGTTTCTAAAAGAACAGGAAAACTTTGGTGAAACGGGCATATGCATCCTTCATTTCATATTCATATGTGGTGTTCACATAGTAGATCTCACTCGCACGTTAAAAGGAAGATGTGCCGTCTCACCGAAATATTTTTCCTAAAAACAGTGCAAGAGAAATGAGTTAATTGCGGAGAAAATAAATTCGGATAAATGAGAGTCTACAAAAGATAACCAAAATTGGTCCTCCTGTTTGTGGATGACTTAATAGTATTTTCTGAAGCTTCTCTGAGTCAGGCAAAAGTTGCCATGGATTGTCTTAATCTGTTCTTCATGTTCTAAGGGATTGTAAATATGCTAAACTTATTTGCAACCAGTTGGGGGGGCTCGGAAGCTAGATGAGAGGTTCTTTGAATACAACCATGAAGATTGGCTTGCTGTGAACATGGAAGGTTTAAAGCTAAAATTGGTTCAATCAATATGGTTATTTTATTGATTGGAAATTTTTTTTTTTTTATATTATGGAAATGGAGGTGTAAAAGGATTTTTGAGAATGATTTACAAAATCCTACAAGTTGTTCACAATTTTTCAGTTAATCTTGGAAGAGCTAGTTGTATTCTTGCTGAGGTTTTCATGGGTTAAATTGGGTTGGAGGATGGGTTATAGGAAGATTGTTGTTGAAATGGACTCAAAAATTGTGGTTGATTGGATGCAAGAAAATATACTGATTCGTTTTACACCCCTGTTTTGGTATTATAATGGGATGCAAAGAGCTTCTTATTGGCAGAGAATGGACAATAATCATGTTTATAGGGAATGCAACAAAGGAGTAGCTAATTATCTTGCCAACCTTAGCTCTACTCTTTAGTATGGGATTCCATTTTTTTACGAGAAAGCTCCAAGAGGGGTTATAGATTTTTTATTTTCTGACTTTATAGGGATTCGTTTTGTTCCCCTCGTGAAGTTCTTGTACGTGTGTAGGTTTTTTTTTTGTTTTTTGTTTTTTTGTTTTTTTGCTTTTTTGTTTTTTTGTTTTTTTGTTTTTTTTTGTTTTTTGTTTTTTTGTTTTTTGTTTTTTGTTTTGGCTTAGCCTCCGTTTATCAAAAAAGAAAAAATCTTGACTATCCGTAGTATTATTATATAATACTATTGTATAAAGAAATTCTTAGTTTTATTTCTGTATATAATACTATTAAATATTTATCTAACATAATAATTTTTTATTCACCACAACTACATAAAAAGATAAAATATTTAATATATCAAAGATCTAGAAAGTAGAGAAAAAAAAAATGAACTTATTAATTGTATCAAAATTGATATTTTAGTGATAATTAATGGAGGAAGCTAAAATCAGAATCTAAGAAGCTACCTTACCACTTCTCAAAATTAGCCTTTAGACTTAAGAGTGCTAAATTTTAGTAAAAAGAGTTTTTTTTTTTCTTTTTATTAATTTTACTGAACACTTAAATTAGTTTTTGATTGTTTTGTGATGAGTTTTTGAAACTTCAAAAGCAATCCAAAGAAACAAAAAAGGACAAACAGAATACTAATTTTTCAGAACAAAAAGTTACAAAAGAAATGCTCTGTCATTTTCTACATTAGAAATGAATTAAAGTGGTATACAAAATCAAACAGATCTAATCTATCTCGTTGCAACATAATTTAGGAGTAAAATAATCAAACTAAGAGAATCAAATACATGTTTCCATTTTTGAAGCACAGAATTATATAACAAAATTTTTGATCTAAGAATCCTTGGAAACACTAAAAGGAACTCTCAAAGAACTTCGGCGGAGCCATAATTCATACATTACCATGTAAAATGCATCATAATCAACAGGTGAAAGATGCCACCGGAAATGTTCGCGAACCTTCAGCACATTGCTTTGTAACGACAAATATTCATCCGAACTGATTGCTTTAAGGGTTTTCTTAAGCAATGGTATATCTAGAGTAGTAACAATAACTGAGAAGCTCCTCCAGTTTAGTATATCTGCAAATGGGAGATCGTAGTAGTTGGCGATTATTACTGGGACACAACCATAGTATAACGAATCTGCAATTCGAGCTGTGTTTACTTCAAAGCCTTTAACATGGAGGCAGAACTTGCTTCCAAGCAGCTCATCAGCATATGGTGTCTTGAGACGACCAAAGTGGGCAAAGATCTCGGTGTCATTTCTCCAAACCTCAAGAAGCTTTTCGCGCACAGGGGAATTAATTCCTCCAGCAAAGAATGCAAGTTTTGTCCTGTATTTCAAATTTTGATGAGATGGAGATAAGTGAGCTCCATTTGATGTGGTTATCAAAGCAACAAAAGAAAAGGAGTTAATAATTGAAGGACATATGACCTGTTTGATGATATAAGGTTAGGGGGCTCTCCCTCTCTTGGCCAAATTTGGGGCAGACAGGCATCCTTGTGAGATATGTACCCGGGTAGGAAATAGCTCGAAGAACAAACAATTTGAATGGCATTAAATTTTACTTCACTTGCTTTCTCCATTGCTGACCGGCCAATCGAATGACAAGCAACATAAAAATGATCAGCCCCACCAGTTCGGTTCCAATAAGCATACTTCTGACTAATATTGAAGATGTAATCTCTGACAAAATCTTGGATACCTCCAACACCAACCCTAGAGTCATGCCGCAACCTTGCAATTGAGAAAGGCAAAAAGAAAAGATCTGCCTCATTTGGGTTCTTCGTGATGAATTGGCTTGCAATCAGGACTTTCTTAAAGTAACTTTCACTGGCATAGTTACCTCCAGGTTCAAAATCCACTGGCAATAATGCATTTGCAAAAGGATCATTCCGCCTGTGAGGATAAACATATATCTTAAAGCTCCTTTTCATTTCTTTATAGTCTTCCAGAAAGATATGTCTATCATGGAACACCTTGTTGTTATTGACATAGTTTCCTGAACCATAAAAACCAACAATTCCCACATACTGGGATTAAGAAATGAAAATTCATTAACACAGATTTAAGCTTCCTCAACCTCCCAGTCACCCCCAAACATAAAAAATTAGCACACTTTGGTGAACCATTGAAAGGGTTCTAACTCTGGAAATAGGACCATTTATCTCTCAATTTGGAAACTCTCGAAAACTGCAGATTGATTTATTAATGCCTATTAAGATATACATCGCCAAATGGAGGTTCCGCTAGATTTTTATATTTATATGAATTAGACCTCTCAAGAAAACTGTTTTCTGATCTTCATCCTTATTGATCCAGCATCATTGATATTATTAAAAAAAAGTCAGTTTAAAAGCTTGCTTTTTGGACTCAGTATAACTTCCTTTTCCAATATACAGGATTTTTTTAAGTAAACAACTCAGATGATTTAATCTGAGACAAACGACAGAACAAAAATATAGATTTAAAACTTATTGCCATCCTCTGTTAACATTTCTCCTATGTCTGTGATTGTCAAATTCTTGAATTGTTCAAGAAAAGATCTTAGTCAAGACGAAAGACAGAACAAAAATATGGATTTTAAAACTTATTGTCTTCCTCGGTTAATATTTCTCCTATGTTTGTGCTTGTCAAATTCTTGAATTGTTCAAGAAAAGATCTTAGTCAAGATAATTTGATTCCATAAATATTAGCATAAAACTTAATTCTACCTATTTACTACCCGCACAATCACTAATAATAATGGCTGCCCAACTCAGAAACCAACCAAGACATCAGCAGGAAACTCAAAATTCTTCACTTCCTAAGCTTCAAACCAGTTTTTCATCAACAATTTCAAACCCTTTACAATCAACAAGTACAACACAAGCTTATTAATCACTGGCACAGCACAAATCAGAATAACAGGAAATTCAAAAGTTTTCTTGATTGCCCATTTAGACAAAAATAAGGTATGAATAAGCCATCAAAGATGCCCAAAAATTCCAGTAATGGTACAATAATAAGCAATACCCACAAGTCAAAAGAAGCTTAAAAAAATAGGCATACCATTGGAACCCAATTGAGGTCTTAAAGGCCGTTGACTCTCAGTTATTTGATCTACATCCTTCGTCCGAGCTCCAAATGGTTTTGTGGAAGAATTCTCAAATGGGTTTGAGATGAATTGGTGGGCAGGAGCAGAGATATTCGAAAACCCAGATGGAGGTTTAAGTTGCAGAGTGGTTTGGTGTGGATAAGTGAAGAGATTGGAAGTGGATGAAATGTAGAAGAGAACGAAAAGAGAGGTAATGAGAGCTAAGATTGTAGGTAGGAAGAAAAAGCCTCTGAAAGAGGCTGAACGACGTCGTTGAGAGTAGTAGTAGAATAGCAGCGAAGAATTAGCCATTGACACAGAGGAAGAGACCTCTCTGCTCCCTCCGACGGTGTTTGACTTTACGTTGGAACCCCTCCATTGGCATTTCAAAGCACGAAAGAACAAGAAAAACAAATATTTTTTATTAAAAAATATATATATACTTTACTTGTCCGAACGAAAATTGATTAAATTATAATTTTGCAATCTTTTCTTGCAACTATATTATTTTAATTACTATTCATCAAAAAATATTATTTTTATTTTATTTAAAAAAAAAATTCAAGTTCACTATGAGTATGTTTGGCTAGTTATTAAATGGAATTAATTCATATATGGCTAGGTAAAAGAATTAAATTGTGAATCTAGCTAGATTTGACTTACCTACCTCACTTTAGCACATGATGCCATTGCTATATAGAATACTTTATTTATTGCATCGAATTCATGTCTTTGCAGTAATGATTAATGTTATATATTTATAATACTAAGAGGCAAAAATAAAATAAAAAATAAAAAAGAAGCCAAAAACAGGCTTAATTCAAGCTTATATATAACATATCCATGTATGTATTTTTTGGGAAATAAGAAAGGTAGGTCCAAGTGGTGAAGTAGAAGCATATTTTATAAAAACACAAAGCATGTTGTCCACCAGAACATATGGGTTGGTCACTTGTTCGTAAGCACAACAAACACGTGATACAAATCTAACTCTTTTCTCTCTTTACCAAAAACTAGTCCACCCCCCAATCTCCCATCTTCTTTCTTTTCTATTCTCTTCAGAGACTTTCTTCAGTTTGTAGTTGCAGAAAGCTAAATCTGCATGATTAATGCCACGGCCATGAACATATAGTAATATCTCTCTTGCTGCAGTACTGTCCACCTTCCTTCATGCATGCACGTTTGCTTTCTTTCTGCACTATTTATCCAACAGGTTAGTCCTCTGTTTCAGTATATACATCTATATATATATATATATATATGTATGTATAGGTTAAAAATCAATAAGGAATATTTCATTTGCATGTTTTGCTGTTTGATTTTGTTAAAATATATAATTTAATGTTAAATTCACTTCGATGGTACTGAATTGTAATTTAATTTGATATTAAAAGTACATGTTAAACTTTGTTTTGTTTTTTTTTGTTGTTGTAATAAAGTACATGTTAAACTTTCTTTATAGTTTTTTTCATAAATTTTATATTTTTCTCATGTTCTAATAAAAAAATATCTGTGTTTCATCTCCCTGAGTCCACAAAAAGTATCTATGTTTCATCTCCCTAAGTCCACATCTCGAAATTTGGGTTTGAAAACAATGTTTGGAGACTTTCTTACATATGGGTCATACAAGGAAAATGACTTTTATACCCCCAATTGTTAGTTTCTTTATTTTCTTTGTTTCTTACACTCTTCGTTCATGTTTTCTTTGCAATAATTTTGTGTTCAATATATATATATATATATATTAACTAATGTTATCATAAATAATTTCTTTAATTTGATATATTTAATTTTAAAATTTATCAAAAAATAATAAGGGATGATAAATATGAATTTTATATAATAAAAAAAGAAAAAGATAATTCAACAAAATTTAAATATGAATTTAATATAATAAAATTAATAAATGCAGGAGTGGACAATAACTGTCTGAACTAGCCAAACCGACCTAACCGGATCAAGCTGATTCAGTTTGGTTTGGTTTTCTATATGTTATCACATCTGTTCTGTTTTTTTATTGAAAAACCAAAACATATCGTTAGGTGTTCGGTTCAAGAGGAATTGCCTATCGAATTGGACTGAATCGAATTGATCTTCTAAATTCCCTTCAGAAATCGCCACTTTACCCCCTAAGTTTGAATTCCAAGCACTGATTACCTTTGAAAAATTACGTTTTCTCTTTTATAATTGAAAACTCCTAAATTGCCTTAACTTTTCTCTCATATGAATCTAATCTCTCCCATTTACAATACGCTCATTTTTCTCTCTCAACCATTGAGTTCGACTACACCTTTGCCATTCAGAATTCTTCAGAGATTCAAGTTCTCCATCTTCATACTTTAATTTGGTTTGGTTTTAGAGTTCTTTCTTTCTCTGTCACTCCCTTCGCTTCATCTTCACCGAAACTAGGAGATGCGCTTCATCTTTTTCGTCTTCTCTCAGTCACCGTAGACTAGTTGATGGGTTTTTCTTTTCCTTTTTATTTTCTCTGGTTGATAATGGCGGTCTCTAGTTTTTTTCTTTTTGTTTTGTTTTTTTCCTTGGCTGATGATGGGTCTCACATGAATTGCTTATTTTGGTTTCTACGACTGATTTTCTCTAGTTGATAATGGCAGTCTCTGGTTTTGATTTCTTGATGATGGATCTCTAAAAAATACTTAATTTTTTTTTTATCATATAGCTTGTTGCCCCTCTCAAATCCATTACCCATATGGGCCATCAAAAAAAAAAAAAAAAAAACAAACAAACTTTGTAAATCATAATTTGGCATATACTTTTTTTTTTCCAGTGTTAATCTTTTTTTTTCATGATTTGGTATATGGTTTCAATAACTGACTGTATTTTTCGGTCCGGTTTAAACTTTGGTTTTTAACCTAAAAAAGGTCTGGTCAGTTATGCATCTTTTGTTGCTCGGTTCGGTCCCAATACTAGAACTGACCCCTAAATGCAACATAGATAAATCATTTTTTTCAATCATCCGAGATTTGACAGACGTAATTATTTTATATTATTAGAAAAAAAGAAAGAAGATAAATTAAATGTAACTCAAACTAAACCATAATCACACATAAAACAACTAAACTACAACTAATGGAAATTTGTCCAAAAGAATAAACACTACAGCTAATGGAAACACAAAAATGTAGCCTTTGTATACTTGCTGCTAGATCTACTGCATAAGTCATTTTCATCTACAGATTGGTTCCCTCGAACGCACAAACATACACAAATAAGCAAATGAACCAAAATGGAGGAAAAAAAAAACATTCACTTCCAATTCGCAAACCAAGTGTTTCATAAAACTTCAACTGGATTAAACTTTAAATTTAATTATATAAAATATTAAATCAACAAACCAGTATATTTTTACAACAAAACCACAGATTATTACAAGATATGAATTTGACCATTGAGCTTGAAAAATAGAAATAAAAAAAGAAGTTAACAACGACTTAGAAAATGGGGAAGAAAGAGGAAGAAAAGGGGGAGAATGGATTCTGAGTTTTTTGCAATTTATTTATTTATTTTTATTTTATTATATTACATTTTTTCGGATACATGTCAGATTTTATTTTAATATAAATTGATCATTGAAGTATGCAATTACATATTTCTATCTATTGTGCATTGCTGCACATATATCTGTATTCGGATGCTAGATACGCAACATAAGTTGCATTGAGTGCCAACATTAAGTATTATTACTAAAAAAGAAGAAGAAAAGAGTGACAACATTTAGTACAAAATTTATGTATTAATATGTATGCTTAAACATGTACATTGCACAGCCAAAAACAAAAAAAAAAAAAGAGAACAAAATATATATAAAATATATATNTATATATAGTCTTATTCTACTAGGCAAGGTGAGATAGTTTATGTTGCTTGATTGATTCTCAATAAAATATGATTCAGGATGAAAATACTTCATAGATTATATGTAATTGGATGTCAATGATCATGAGGAAGAAAACATCTAATATGGTTTAGGCCTTGTTTGGGATAATTTATCCTTCTACTTGTTTGGAGTTTAATTTTTTCTCTTTTCAAAAAGTACATTTATTGAATTTGGTTAAAAACTCTTATAGATGCCTTCAACTTTTTAAAAAAAAACTATCTAAATACTTTTACAAGAAACTTTTAAATTTTAAAAGTCATATATATACCAAACAAAGTTTTCAAAATTAAAACTATCGAAACACTTTCAAAAAAAAAAAAAAAAAAAAAACTTTAAAAGTCAGAAATAGCTTTTCAAAATCCATTGCTAATTATAGTTGTGTGATCCCTTGATCCTTTGCTTTCTTGTTAGATTTTTAGTTACTAAATCACAAATGCTTTAGTGGTAAAAGCTATAATTTTATTTACTATGTAAAAGTTCAAAGATGCATGGGGCATGTAATTAACGTTAATCTCATCCTTGCAAACAAGAAAGCTAGCTTTCTATCCTTGCGTACTTTTTGACTTTGGGGCATGTACGGTAATGCTATTCTTGTACTTTCTGATTAAGCAGTGTCATCTTTAGACTTCATAAAATTGTCAAATACTTATAAAAAAATTATGTAATTAGTTTTTGATAGATCTTATCATTAAAATATCTATTGCTAGGTGGACGTACATTTTAAAGTAATTCTAGAACATTGCAAAAAATGCAAAACTTTCCTAGTTGAACGTATATTTTTGAACAACTGATACAGTAAAATTGATGAGTTTAGCTTAAACTATGTGTTTTAGTAATTGTTTAAATGTTTTTCAACTGTACATATGACAGTAAAGGCCATACAAGATTTTTGCATATATATATGTGTGTGTGTGTTTAGATTTTTACATATATATATATATGTGTGTGTGTGTGTGTGTGTATATCGCTTCAAATTTTGTCAAAACTTAATTGAAAATTATGTAAAAGAGAGACTTAGTTGAATTTTCATGAAGTACAGCATTAATGTCATTACTTTCAAAGAAAATGAGAGACCACAAATTTGTGTAAGTAAACTTTAATATATACCTTATAATTTTTCATTTTGATGCATGGGAAGCTTTTAACAATTAGATTACTAAATTAATTTTGGCTTCAGTCTTAATTTGTTTTTCTTCCTTTATTAATTTTTTTCCCAGATAATGTCCTTCTTAAATGCGACAAAATAATTTTGCTATTTGTCATCGTTGATGATGATCACCTACAAAACCACGGCTTATATGACAATTTTTAATTGAAAATATTTAATTTAATTTAATCTTTTAATATTAAAAAAATTGAATCTTTTAATGGTAGCCAATTAAAATACTATATAACATGTAGGCCATACTAATGATTCATCATTAATAGTGACAAATAACATTTTTTTTTACAAAGATTGTTCAACCTTTTTTTTTTCAACTTTTCAACAATTGGTTGACTATATAAAGTAAATGTTTAACATTTGCCATCATTCATATATACATATTAAGGGTGTGCAAAAAAACTAACTAACCGATTAAAATAACTAATCAAATCCAACATGTTTAGATCGGTTATTTTAGTGTAATTAGATTGGATCGGTTTTGAAAAATCAAAAACCGAAGGTCGGTTAGGTTCGGTTCTGGGTGTTAAAAACCGATCCAATCCGAACCGACCACTTTTTTTTTTTTTTTACAAAACATATGGCAATTAGTTTAATATTATTGGTATGTAGGCTTTGTTATATTAGCTTAAATTTAGAGTTTGATTACTCGATTATAGTATTAGTGTAGTAACTTTGTTTTGTTTTGTTATATTTTAGTTTAATATGTTTATTTGTCATGTTATTTTTTTAATCATTTATGTGTTAGGTTTTGAAAAAAAATATATTTTTTTATGGATTACTTAGTGAGCACTTTATGTGTTAGGTTTTGAAAAAAAACATAAATTTTTAAACAAAATTTAAGCACAACAAATTTTTGGTACAAAAAATAGTTCAAATATCAAATATTCAAACTAAAAAAAGCTCAAAAATTAAATTTTAAAAAGTCTAAAAAATTAAATAAAAATTGAAGCGGAACCGATTAACTAAACAAATCCAATCCAATTACTAATTTGATTGGATTTGATTTAATGTATAGATCGAATCAGATTGGATTGACAAAAAAACCTATCACTAATTGGATCGGATTGGTTATTTCCAAAATAAATCAGATCGTAACCGATGCACACTCCTGAATTACATGTATATAATATATAAGGTTTTTCTATAGTGAATGCACATTGCTCACCACTTGGTGAGGGACGTCATTCACCGTAGTGTTTATATATATATATGCTATGAAAAAACAAGGTATTAGGCACAACAAAACTGTATTTTCAATAAATGCCTTTACTATGCTGCGACTAAAAGCACTTTAGGCACACCTTTTTTGTAGCTAAAACTATTTGTTGTAATCAAAAGGGGTTTTAGCCATAATAACTCATCATGGCTAAAAATTCCATAGCTAAGTCCCATTATTTGGCAGTAATACTACTTTATACCGTTTGAAAGAAGAAGAAAAAATAATTAGTAAGAACTAAAAATTGAAACTCATGTCCACAGTTTGCTATATATGCAAATTAACTATTGACTATTTGTTATTGAAAAAAAATAAAATAACTACTGACTATTTGTAGCTTGTAAATTAATTTATACCATCCCCTTTATATAAGTATTGAGTTGATCAGAAGAGATAAGTAAAATTAACTTCTCTAAAGCTCCAGACGAAAGATCTGCCAAGTTCAAATTTGCATAAGTGTTCGTTTATCTTATAGATATCTAGAAATCAATCTCAGAACAAGTTGTTTTGGCAGGGTTAAGCGCATAATTAGTTATCATTATTCCAATTTATGCTTTATTTGCAAATATTTTTCACTTATATATTGGGGATAAATTAATGCCTGCATTTGGAATTGGATTCTTTGTAAAAATTGAATTTTTTAATTTGCACTCTATGAGGAAAAAAAATGATAATTGAAATTAAGAAATTAAGTTGTTATAGATTGAGCTATTAGCCGCTTAAGCTAGCTTCTTTATAATTTCAAATAAACAATTAGTAGTTATGGAATAACTATTATTATTTTCTGCCATATATATATATATTTATTCTGTTCTTTACGGGAATTGTACCTATAGCTTTGAAATTAAATTTATGGAATTGGGATTGGTAAAAGAATCATGTCAAAATTTTGAACAAAGCTGCTTAAAATTTTACAAAACGCTAGTTATATATAGACTAGTCGATCATTACCCATGCCTCAATGATCAGCCTCACAAAATAATTAACTAGCTAATAATTACTTGATAGTTAATTTCAGTCACATGCAAACCCCCTCCTTAATATATTTCTCCTAAACATATATTTACAAGAACATTTCATTTATGATAAGCTAATTAAACCATATTAAATAGAGAGATCGATATATACCATTTATATATATATAAATGTGTTAATATATATCAATTCTAATTGTTTGAGAATGTGTTCTCACATTATAATATAATGAGAACCATACTAATGTAGACACCTTAAATATGGTGCCATCTTGATTAATAATGTAAAACTACAAATTAAATTTAAAAGATGTTGATGGTCATATAGCTAGTTTATATTGTTTCGATCATAAAAAATGTGAGAGAGCTTACATGCATATCTATGCACACACACATGAATGTTACAGTGGAAGATATTTCTAACCACTTAGTGGACAACATGCCACTGCAATTATCTAACATCTGCATTGGACTATCCCCAACTATAAAAAAAACTGAATAGAAATACAAAATTGGACTATCTTCGACTTTCAACCTGCATATATACTGTATAATAAAGTTTTGTATTTCTATTCAATTTTTTATAGTCTGGGATAGTCCAATGTATATATTATTCCCTACATATCAAAATTGAATAGAAATACAAAACTTTATATAAAGTATTAATTATATATAGTTTTTGCATTAAAGTAGATATTGAGTATATATGCAGGTTGAAAGTCTGGATTCATCAAGACCAGCCCTTTCTTTGATATGCTATTATTTGTGCATTTTAATAGAAAGGTAAAGGACAATGATAAAAGAGTAATACAATTGTTTTTTGTATTTTCATCTACATTTTTGTGTATTTTATAGAAAATATTGAAAGAAAAAAAAAGTGTTAAAAAAATGATAGAAGGTTAACAAAATATTTTGTGTTTCTTAAGTGGGAAAAAAAGAGCTAGATCGCAAACCAGAACCATGCATAATTTATTTTAAAATTCGTAAGTTAGACCCAAAAAAATAATAATAATAATAATCAAAACCACTATACGATCACAATCTGATTAATTTAAAAATGTTCTTACATCAATAATAAAAAATAAAAATAAAATTTTCATTATATTTACAAATAGATATGCGCATTACTATACCAACACAGCATATAAGAACATTACTTAATTATAACATCACAAATTAATGCATATATATAAGATAACCAAACCTTTGCATTGAAGTTGATATGTATTTCTTCAGGATATCAGAGGTTGCAATTATAAGTATTATAGTCGCTTTGGTGATGATTTTCATCACCTAAAGTATCCATTGCATATCTGAATTCCGGTCCCCAGAGACCACCATAATCCCAGCCTTGACCGATTAGCGAAGGTGTATTAGGAGGTTCATGCAAAACCCCACCATCCTCGTTCTTATTAGGCTGCACTTGTAATTCTTGATTCCCCAACCCGCC
Source organism: Ochetophila trinervis (assembly GCA_003254975.1). Taxonomy (NCBI): domain Eukaryota; kingdom Viridiplantae; phylum Streptophyta; class Magnoliopsida; order Rosales; family Rhamnaceae; genus Ochetophila; species Ochetophila trinervis. Next base: position 33,608 of record QANX01001233.1, read on the forward strand.
GGTATCGTCGTTCATCAAAGAATTCAAGAAGGAAGAAAAGGTATCCTCCATGTTAATGCTCTCCATCTCGTTTCCACAGTTGATCCCTATATTACTAATTCCATCCTTATTTTTGGTGCCACGATCTGCTTTGAGATTTTGAGATCGATCTGTTTCTTTGGATCTAGAAGAATAGTACTTTTGATAATCATTAGGGTTTGGGCAATTAGGATTTGGATTAGAATATGCAACAGCAGAAGTGCAATAATTAGCACTGGCGGCGTTTGCAGTACTGAAATTAGGGTTTAAAGGCTTGTGGGTTCTGGGATCTATTCCTTGGTTGATCAGCTTCTTGCTGAGATGGGTGTTCCAGTAGTTCTTGATCTCGTTGTCGGTTCGTCCTGGAATTCTTCCAGCAATCAAAGACCACCTGTTTGGCGTTAACAGATTGAATATCAATGTTATAATTCCACATAGATATATAGACTTAGGGTTAAAAATATATATTCACACACACACACACATATATATATATATACCTATTCCCGAGCAACCTATGAAGACGAAGAATTAGGTCTTCTTCATCAGGAGCTATGCGACCTCTCTTGACACAGGGCCGGAGATAGTTCATCCACCGGAGACGGCAGCTCTTGCCGCAGCGAAGAAGACCAGCCTTTTTGGGAAGCGTCCGCCACTGCCCTTCGCCTTCTCTGCGAACGAAGCTGCCTAAGATTTCATCTTCTTCGGGTGTCCATGGTCCTCTCTTTATCCCAACTTTGCTGCAGCAGGGTGTAGTTGAAGATGATCCTGAAGGTGGTTTCCTCATTGTTATCTTCTTCTTTTTTTGATTTTTTGTTTTTGTTTTTCTGGGTTTGCGAAATGTTTTTGGAATTTGGGAAGGTTGGTGGTTTTCTTTTTGGATGAGGGAATAGGAAATAAACCTAAAATGGATAAGATTGCGAAAGAGTTTTTTAGAATTTATAGAGTGGGAAAAAACAAAGAAACCCAATAAGCAATGTTGGACGACAAAGTTTCTTACTTTACGACTTCTTGATCTACTGCTTGCATGCATTGGGGGCGGTCAAAACTCTCACTTTCTCTCGTTCTTTCTTTGACTAGAAGTAATTTATTAAAATAATTTTATCCATCTTTTATAAAATAGAAAACATGTTGCTAATAGAAAAAAAATAAAATTATATGTCATATATATATATATTGTAT
>QANX01001236.1:0-13594 GCA_003254975.1 Ochetophila trinervis
TAATTGCATATAATATTTTCTATCTATATTTATATTATTTTATTTTTAATTCTTATTCTTTCAAAATAAAAAGGGTTTATAGATTCAACACATAAAATTGATGATTCATTTAATGCTTATATTCTTTTTGATATGCCTGGTGATAAACAAACATATTTAAGTTGTAACAATATATGTAAATTCAAATGGAATTCACTTTCCAATGAAAATTTACATAAACTCCAAAGTTCTTGAACAACATTAAATGTTCGGACCTTCCAAATTTTGTTCTCAAGCTGAAAATTGTAGCTTCTATTATGCTACTAAGAAACATAGTGATGCAGGCATCATTGTGCCATATTCTACCATTGGAGCAAAAGATGATGATTTAAGCATGATGTCCAATTAAGCTTGGGGTTCCGCATCACATAGACCACTATTCAAGACTATGTAATAGAACAAGGCTAATTGTCACTTAGGTTGGCACTCATATTATAGAAGAAAATGTTATTACTGGATCAAATCTGAGTCAAAAACTATTCATTTTATGCATGAAAATTCCTTCAGATTTGAAACTTCCATTTAAATTTCAAAAGAGGCAATTTCTGTTGTTTATTTGTTTTGCTATAACGATAAATAAGAGTCAATGACAGACTTTAACAAATGTTGGACTTTTCCTTCAAAAGCCCTATTTTTAGTCATGATCAATTATATGTGGCAATGTCTAGAGTGAGAGACAAAAAATGAATAAAGATATTGATCCTAGATAAAGATAGACAATTGCGTAACTCAACATTTAATGTGGTATTTAAAGAGATTTTTTGAATTCTCTCATAGGTACTTATAAACTTCATTCATATATTAAAATATCATTCTTTTATATACAATCTCATTTTCAAAATCATAATTTTTTTTTGCCCTTAATAGTTGTTGTTTTCTATTTTTATTATTGAATATGTTATTATAGTATCCAAAGTCATTATTTTATTTCTTTTCAAGTAGAATGACATACGAAATTTACCTCTTATGAAATGAATCAATAAGTTTGAAAAGAACTATTTTACTATTTTATTTGCTTTCCATTTCATCAGTCTATTTTATGATGCCGAAATATGATGAAAAATACGACTTGACAATATTATTGATGTAAGTTCAATTTTGAGAAGATACATATTTTTAAGAAAATATAGTTGGAATTTTTCACATCTTATATCTAAAAAAAATAATTGGAAAATAATAATTTTTTCAATTTTTTCAAAATTGTATATTAATTATTAGACTTTTAATAATTTAATAATATTTTAATAATAAAACTTCTTGTGCCTCACATGTGTACGATCTAGTTATTTAACTCTAAGTGGAATAAATTTATATACAGTCTTAATTTTTTTTCTCCAATGTTAATGTTCACAAAAGCTATTTATTGCTATTAATTAATTATATATTTTATTAACTTTTTATTTAAAAAAAAATAAAATTTTAAAGTAAAATTTTGCTTTTTATAAAATCTTATTATATCTAACAGAACTTCTAGAATTATATATTCACATTGACAATGCTTAGATCACATTAGCTTAACTTTCATTTTAGACATTATCATCAAAGAACAATTTTTTTAAAGAACTATCCATACTTATATGACATGTGTGTTTTCACAATTTATATTTCCATTAAAGATGCTCTTAGATTAAAAATTAAAAGGAACACTTATAAGTTATAAGGATTTTATATTATATATAAACCAAGAAGTCTATTTCTTTGAGAAAAAAACCATATCAAAGAAAATATTTCTCCAATGAAGCTAAGCTAATTTCATTTTATTTTTCAAAATTACTTGGCAAACAAAATTTATTAGACAATTGTAGTTGCCCTAGTATTGTTGATAGGTTCATAAAATAAATCATATTAGTTGAATAAAAACTTAAGTTAATAAAATGTGAGTTCCCTCACATATAGGGCTGGTCAATTTTGGACATGTCCCTCAATTTAGCGTGATTTGTGTGGCGCTTGAACAAATTTGCATCTTTATCATCTTCTAATAAAAAAAAAAATAGCGAAACGAGAGAGTGAAATGTTCAAAGTTTGATATAAATAATAATTCAAGTAAGATTTATTAAAATTTTCCATTAAAATTATAGATAAGACATATTTTTACAAACAAAATGACTTTTTTTTGGGGGTAAATGTGTTTTATTCGTAATAATTTTATTTGCTGGTTTGTTAGTTGTAATTGTATAATGTTATTATTATAGAGATAAATTTTATCACGTCATAAATATAGATAATCCAAGCCTAAATAATAAAGATCTATGGTTCAGCCCATTAGGGGCAAGAAGTCAGTAGTCAAATTCTATAGAATAAAAACCTACATTATTCATTCTCATAAAAATCCAAGATTCATTAAATTCCCAAAATCTGGGATTCATTTATTCTTCATTATTTCACATCTTAACATCTTTAACCATATCCCCAAACCAGGAATTCATTACACTCCATCATCCTTTATAAAAACCTGATGACACTACAACACATATTATCTACCATAGCATAATGTTATAGCTTTTTTTAAAGAATGCTATAAAAAGTTATCACATTTTTGTACAAATAATTTATAGCTTATTTAATTTAAAGATAGCATTTTTTAACTTTAAGCGGGAAAAAATCTTGGTGGGCCAAAAAATTTCAATGTCAAACACGAGCCCAAATATTCATCTATCCCTTCTCTATCTCTAAGCCTTGAAATCCCCAACTTTCACTCTCGCTAACTCTCCCTCTCTCTGACTCTGAAATATTCATCTCTTAGAGCATTTTTAATGGATCTGTGGATTGAAATCTACATAGCATATAGAATAGAAGTTTTTATTACTTATGTGTCAAATATCTATTTAATAGACAGTGAATATTTAAAAGTAGTTTTCAATGGAATCTGTTTACAATAAAAGTAATAGATTATGTGTAATTTTTTTTTAAAATTATATCTATTTAAAATTTTAAAATAATTGAAAAAAGAATAAAAAAAGAGTTAATTGCTAAGTCACACTGTCTAACAGACCTTCTGAAAGTAGACAGTTTATTTGACAGTGTCTATTTTATTTTTTGCCACATAAGCTTAACAGAGCTAATAGACAGAGTCATTGGAGAGTTTTCTACATTTATGATGTAGCAATAAAATTAAAGTAATCCACAGTATCATTGGAGATGCTCTTACTATCCATCTCCCATTCTCCCTCTCAAAGACACCAAGCTGATGTTTCCAACTCTCTCAGTCTCAAATTCTCATAGACTCTAGCTCTTTTTTTCTTTTGTTGTTTACTTTTTTTTTTTTTAGGACAATATGGTGTTATATAACCTTTTTCATTACAAATATAATAAATGCGTTTACTTCAATTTATTTTTTTATTTTTTCAAGGTGTAACATATCTTTTATTCGAATTTATTTTTTTAAATTAATTTTCATTTTTACCATTTATAGTTTCTTTTAAAATTTTTATAATTTTTTTTAGGTTTTATTGTGTCTGTTTGACAGTCAAATTTTTATTTATCTTTTAATAATTTTGTATTATAATGATATACTAATTTATTGTTGACTTGTTTAGTCACTTTTGCTTTTAAACAGTGATTTACTATCATTCTCCATGCAAATTGTATTTTATTACCTAGTGTATTAATCCTTTTAGTTTTATCTAAATAATCGGGATATTCTGTATTACATATTTCATCTCAAGATAGTGGTAGTTTAGGAAAATATTTAGTAAGCCAAAATTTACTACCTTCTATATCTAACAAATAATAATAATGCTGAATTTTTTTAGAAAAATTTTCTATTTATCTTATATCACATAATTTTAATTTTGATAAAACATATCCTATATCTAATTTTTATGCCACAAAATTCTCTTTTTAAGATTTGTGTAAATCCTTTAAGAATTTTTTTCAAAATTGTTAAAATTATTGATTAACATTTCTTTTTCTCTTTTTCGTTTTTTTGAATCCTCTCATTTTTTAAGAAATTGCAAAGCATTTCCATGAGGTGTGCCTGCTAAATAATTTAGAAAATTTTCTTTTTGCCAAATAGCCTTAGGGTCTGTTTGGTACGCAGGATCGGATTGGATTTGAGCAGTATTAGATTTCTCAAATCCTATTCTGTGTTTGGTGTTGAATCGGATTAGATGATAATATTTGATATACTGTGTTTGATGTAGTTTCAGACTGAACTGGATTATATTTCAATTTTTTTTTTTATATTTTATATTTTATAAATTATAATATAAAATACAATTTTAATTGTCTATTTAAATAAATATGATATATAAAATATATTAGAATATATTTCTAATTATAAATCCTGCCAGCTATATCTGATCAAATCTGATCTTGCATACCAAACGGACCCGTAGTGTACAAATGACCTCTTCAAGTTATATAAATAACAAATAAACCCTTGAACTACAATAATGTGGTACATTAAAATTTTTGGATTAATTGCATTTTAACACCGTTTAAAAATTTAACAAAATTAGGTCCTCAGTTATAAACCACCACTTAAACCCTCAATTTTTTATTTAGTACACAATGAACCTTCTATAATTTAATAGTTATGGTTTTTAATCCCTAATGCAATTATAAAAGTATGAGTTGCGACTCTTCTAAACAGAACTAGATTTTTTACACTTAGTTTAGTTAATTGGGAGATCCTCAATATTATTTTTAACGGTTTGATATATTGAAGAATTTGTGATAATTTGATCAATATGTACCATATCAAAAATAGAGGCTCAATGTAGCAGTTAAAATTATAAGGCAAGAAAGTGCAATGAACCCAAAAATATTTTACTATTTGACCACAAAAACTTATATATATATATATATATATATATATATATATATAGGAGGGAGAGAAATTAGGTACAGCAAAATATACAAAGCTATCTTTTGCTTTCTGTTTTGGAATCCATATGCCATCTTTATTATATACCAGAACAAAATCCCATCAAAAAGTGCAGCCCTATTTGCAAGATGTTACATTTAGAATATGTGTATAAAATAAATGCAGTACTTGTTCTTGCAATTACCATCTCTATCTCCTATACCCTTATCCACAATAATAATTCAATCTGAATCGTTGTTGAAAAACACAAAAGAATTGCCAACTTTTCCTTTCACAAAGTAAAGAAATAAAATTTGAATCAAAAGCTTCCAAGAAGGAAAAAAAGGTATTTTCATCTTTGGCCAAAGAAACCAGATGCACATAGTTGAATGGTGTTTGCAGTGAGCATTGCCAAACGAACATTTCACTAAATGCTGGGAACGAATGTGCCAACATATCCAACCCCTGCGATGAAGAAGGCAATGGATTGGAGGAAGAGGTATATGAAGTAGCGGTTCTTCCCAAACGCAAGATCATAGCATCCACAGAAGAAGACGTAGAATCCAACCATGAGTTCAAGCAAATTCAGCCTGCTTATTAGCAACCAAAAGAGAACTACATAAGCTATGCATTCTATGTAACATTAAACTACCGTCTATCCCAAACTCTTAAGCCGTAAAGAAGTGAGCTTAAAATGTATATATCTAGATTATCGGACATCATATGCTAAGAAATATTGAATAGAATTATATACCTTTCTCCAATCCTTATTCGAGGTTTCTTGGTAGCTTTTGCACCTGCTTTCGTTTTGAGAGCATCACCCAATTTCTCTGTGACAACCCATTCATTTACTCTCCTTGTCTCTAGCAAACCTATAAAAGTAGCTTTCGTTCGGTGCAGGGACATGACATTCTCAAATAGGATCCAGAATATCAACAAGTGGAGTGATCTGCAAGATAAAATGTGTCAAGAGCAGTAAAACGATGAAGAAAACAGAGAAAAAAAAATTCATTACAATTTCGTTTGCTGCAAAATTAGTAATTTTTCAAAGTTTATAAAGTTTTCAAAATTGGTTGATTTGAGTTTTGTCATCACTTATGGACTCCAGCCATAGAGAAAAATGAAAAAACTTGTGAAAAGACCCAATTTAAGCTAATATTATAAACAATATTAATGCTTGTAAACTAAACAATAGTACAAATAGCATAAAGAAAGAAAAGCTTTTCTTAGAATATGGCATGGTTACTCTAGCGTAGAAAACCAGCCAACCGCTTTCACTGGGGTCTTTGACACTGAAAAGAATTTCAACAAACTAACAAAACCAGCAAATCCAGTGCTCATTTTTAGTGCTCATTTGTATGGAGAGCAACAGGATCGACTCGTGATCAACAATGTCCACATGACACATATATTATCACACATAAATCATATAATATTAACTCTCCGATTTTTGGTAAAAAAAAAAAAAGACCAATATTAATCCATCTCTCTCACACACAAAGCAGACGTACCAACAGCAACCCACCCGTGAGTCTGTGACATTTACACCCATTACCACCGTATACCAACAAATTATGCAGCAGCCATTTAAGCAAAACATAAAACAACAATAATAAAATAAAATAAAATATTATGCTGCAGCCAAACACAAGTGTCCTGTTTTTCTTAGGAAGGTATCAGATAATCCCACTTTTTATCATTTGCCTCAGTACAAATCATACAAATCACAGCAAAGAATTTCACAGCAAATCCAGCAAAGAAAAAAAAAATATTTGACCAGACACAAACAGAGAAGGGCAAAAATCGTAACTAACCTAGGGCTCGGTTGGAACGGATTCGATACGCAGCGGGGACGATGAGCGGCGGGGATGAGCAACGTGACTTTGCGATGTGCCGGGTAAATAGAAATCAGAGTCCGCGGAGACGATGAGCAGCAGGGAAAACTGGAACGAAGAAGAAAAACCGACCAAGGGAACGCAGCGTGACTTTGCGATGTGCGGGGTAAGGAGAAATCCGAGTCTGGCCTTCAAATCCCACGAGTATACACAGGATTAGAAGATAGTGTAAATTTGGGGGGAGGGCAGATTTGATAACCGGATTTTTATATTCTCTCCCTTTGCACACCCAAACACATGATAAAAGGAGGGAACCAAATTTCGAAATGCAACCCCTCTTTCTTATCCGGTGTACCAAACGGGGCCTTATAGTTTATTACCACTGTAGCTATACTTTGAACCCAATCTTTGTTTGCTCATAGTCTTTAAAATTTACATTTTTTAAATCTAAGTACTTTCTTTGTGAGGTGATCAGTTCTACTAATATCATCTATCCTATGTTCTGAAGGGAATGAGCTAGAACTTGAAGGGAAAATTGGATCTGGTTCACTTTTCTTTATTTCATCAAACTCTATTTGAATCTAAGGTTTGGTTTCTAGATTACTTTCAAATAAATCTCATCTTCACCAGAACAAAAAATCTCAATGCCAAACACCGCCTCCTCTTCTTAAAGGTACCCTATATCTCATCTTGAAGCTCAATTCCGGATCGGAGAAGCTCATCTTCGTCCTTTTCAAAAACGCGGGGTGGTACAAACCAAGGATTCAGAGTGAGTACTTCTCAAACTATTTTTTTCTTTTTCTTTTTGCGATTCTTTTTCCATAGGGTTTTAGATATAGGTTTTGTTTTCTTTAGTTTGTTTGGTACTATGTGGGATTGATTCTGTTTGTGCCCAGAACCGACGTCCAAATAAGTGTAGGTAGCTGTTCAAACCAATTGGTCGAGCACTCCATCTTTTGGAAGCTAGGTACGTCAATCCTTATCAGACTCACAAATTTTGGCTATATACAGTACATGTCTTATTTTTGAATTAAACATTTTAAATAGTTTATAGATTTTTGGCTACCTTTTTGGAATATCTTTGCTTGATGGATTTGCTAAGCTTGATTTTTTCCTTTTGCAGGCCATTTAGTGATGAAGAATTGTGGAATGATGCACTGCAGGTTGTTACTTGCAATGAATACCTGAGACCCATGTCACAGAACATTGCTAGGAAGCACATGATAGGGTTGTTGATACTTAGTTGTCTTCAGGAAATGGGATGCATTAGAAACCTTTGAAAGAGGGGAAAAGAGAGAGAGAGAGAGATTATTGGTTTTTTCTGTTGTTCGCTTATTCCAGTTTAGTTTTTAAGATTGAATATACTAAAATTTTGTTAATGGTACTTTTAGGTTTTTGGCCCATCTTTTCGGCAAAAGGATCTTTATGAGCCAACAGTGATTCTAATGGTGAATGAAGTTTTAGAAGGCTTCAACTGTACTATTTTGCCTATGGTCAAACTGGTACAGGGAATACATATACAATGGAGGGTGAATGAGAAAGGTCAAAGGTATGGTAATTGTGTTTATGTTAATTAAGTTCATCAGTCGATTTTATTTGATCATCTTTAAATCATGGAGTGGTAGTTTGTTGATGTCATGGGAAATTGAAATAGAGTGGGCTTAATGGAGAATTGTCTCATAAGGCTGGCGTTATCCAAAGGGCTATCTAGCAGAGTTTTTATACCCTTGAGAGCCAGAATGCAGAGTATAGTGTGAAAGTTACATTTTTAGAACTTTACAATTTAGTAATGATCATTACTATATTGACTAGGCTTGCATCTTTGTTGTCAGTAGATATTCTACGCATAATTGACCAAACAATTTTTGGAGAACAGTCAACCCCACTAAAAGATACAAGTTCTATTGTGGTAGATCTAAAAAAGAATTATACAAGTTGGAAACATATGGGGTATACATTGGCATACGCGCTTCAGTCACCTTCTATTGGAAAATAAAGTAAAAAATAACGGTGAAAAATTGACGTTTTAAATATTTACATGACTGGGCATAAAACTGTTGTTTAATGAGCCATCGTCGATAATCATAAAATATCAACGATGGTTTAAAACCATCGTCTAAAACATTACTATGACGGACCACACCGTCGTCTAAAACAACTCCGAAGCCATGTGAAGCCACCCGGCAAATACATAGACAGCAGTTTTTACTATAAATTGTCGTTTATGTTCATTATCGGCGACGGTCCATACAAGGAACTGTCGTCGATAATGAACATAGACGCGTGGCAAATTTGCAGCCCATCGTCTATATTATATATTTATGTATATAAAAATATATATATTTCTGCTTAATACAAAAGTATAAACATTTTTATTTAAAATAAAATTACAAATTATACAATACTAATTACATAATAACATTAACAATTACAAAAGTTTTATACATAACTAATAATTAAACTTAACTAATCAAACGATGATTCCAAACTTGAAGGGTTCGAAATTTCTTCAGTAAAATATTCAGCCCAATCCTCTCTAAATTCATCCACGAAGTCTTGTAGCCAAATACAATTTTTAAACTGTACATAAAAATTAAACAAATAATATTAATGCATTAGTAAACATAATATTATATATAAATTAACAATTACACTAAAATTATACTTACAATATTATGTAATTGAGACTGTGGTACTGATGAATCGACATTTATTATATCTCTCATCATCATGCATACATAATATGCACACTCATGACTTGTCGGTTGCAATGGTGCCTACAAAAAAAAATTTAAAATATTAATTTACATAATTTCTAATACTTAAATAATTTAAAATATTAGTATACATAATTTCTAATACTTAAACATTAATGAAATAAATAATTCATAGATTTTACATCTCCGCCTCGCCAACTAATTAATTTATTCTTTGACCTTTGCCTTTTCGGCTCATTCCATAATGTCCAAGCTCTATATATATATATATATCATTTTATAAATAAAATAAATTATGAAAAATAAATTTAATCACTAAAATTTACTTACTAATTTTTTTAAGTTAACTTATTTGCTTATTAATCGCTTGAAATCAACATTAGCTTTGGTGTTGGCGGAATCAAAAAATCAAATATACCCCAGGTACGGGTCCACGACACCAAGCGTCCAATGAACACTAAAATAAATGTCAATATTAAAAATATATAATATAATATATATATATATATATATATTTAAGAAAGTANATATATTTAAGAAAGTAATAATTTCGCATATAATTAAATTGTATTGACAATGATATGGAATTAACCTTATCCTATTGAAGTCGGGCTGATCTTTCCACCATCTAACCAATTGCTCAGCTTGGGATGCCAACATTTCAGGTCCAACATTCTGCACCACACGTGGATCAATAAAAGCATATAACGAAATCTTTTCAGTGCGGATCATATGTTGATACAGCTTCCTGCAAAAAAATATCATGTCAAATACAATTTAAGAAAATTTTAAATCGAAAATAAATTAATTATAACTTCAAATATTAATATGCATTACTTCATATAGAATAAGATGCAATTAACACCCAAGTCCTGCATCTGACAAAATTGGTTGATATCCTCATGTGTCAGCACTCTAGGATGAGAATTGCCTATCATATCCCTCCCTAGGTTGAATTGAAGTTGCGTGAGTCATTGTTGGCTGAAGACAGTGGCAGCTACCATCTTCATTAATCTCAGCTTCGGTGGCAGGTCAGAGGTGATTAATTGATGCTGACTTTCATTGGTCGGTGGAGATGCTCACGAATGATGCGAATGGGGAGTACTATTAGAGTCTAAATGAGCTACTACCTTGCCTTTTGATGCTCGTACTGATATTTCCACCTGGTCAAATATATAAATTTCAAAGCAACATTATAAATAACAATTATTAATAACTTAATTATTAGAAATAAAATACAACATAAATATTTATCTCTTCTTCAGGTAAAATGACCAAAAATCTAGGCCATGGATAAAATGACTCCATAGCTTCCCCAACCAATGTAATGTCAAAAAATGGTAGAGGTAGGGCTGCATCAGAGACCAATGCCTCCTGAACATTGACCCACACATTAAGCTCCCGTAATCATATCCCATGGCAAACAGAGTCTGCATCGGTCGTAGGGTACATCAATCCAACAGCCACTATATTATCTCTAGTGCATATAGCAAACTTGACAGGACCCGACCCACCTGGATCCTGACTGCATGACTTAATATTTCCATTAAGCCAATAAGCAGTTTTTATTCCTACCAAGCCATTAATAAATAAAATTCAACAAACGGGGAACTCTCTACTGCTAGAAATTTTATTAAGAATTTCGGCAACATCTCGTCTATTTTAGCAACATCCCCAAATACAAACATTTGCAATTCCTGCAAGGAAAACATTCCTATACAAATTCCAACTACCAGCACACATATCCCAGTCAAACCAATACAATAATTATATAGTTCGTAGCTGGACTCAGTATGAAGACTGAGCTGCCTATATACCATTTTTGCTAGGGATCAAGCTACCTGTAGTTCTTTAAGCATATTATCACCAAATATGCCACTGTCAATCACCTCAGTAAATTGATTTCACAATTCTCACTTATCATTTAACCACTTTTAAATCTCATTAAAGCCTTTCAAACAAATTAACAAAAATTATATCCATAGCTTGGCGGCACAATTCCTCGCCCAAGCAGGTCTCAATCACATAATTATATCATGTCTTATACATCCACACGATCATAATCAATTCCAGTTTCCAAACAGCCCAACAAAAACCACATATATGACAAAACATCACTCTCAATCAATTTCTAATACTTCACAATTACGGCTTTTCAAACAGTCAAACAACAATTCAACTAAACTCAAGCCACAGTTCTCTCAGCAATTATTTACAATTCTCAGCAATGCGATCATATAACATATTCCGCAACCGTTGTTAACAACTATGAAGTTCAATCACATAATCAAATCCTATAATCTCAGCATACCAATTCATTTCAAAGCAATTACTAAACTATGATTACACACATATTTATATCACCAATCATCAACAATTCTTATTTTAACAGTTATTGACAATACCGCTCAAAATTGGATAAATTCTAAATACTTAGCCATAAAATGCAAATTACATATCAAAACGAAGCCTGAAGAAAGCAGAACACAACCATGAATTTACCTCGTCCAACCGCCGCCGGTGGTGGCCGAAAGTGGCAGCCGAGCACTCCTAATTCGCACCGCTTACATAAGCGGGATTTAGGACGAATGGGTGTCAGAATCGGACTCAGGGGGTCCAAAAGGGGGGGAAAGGACCGGCCCCGCAACCGGAAGCCGCTGGGATCCGGCGACCGGAGGAGAAACGGATCCTCCGGCTTCTTCGTCGTTTCCGGCGATTCATCACGATTCACGGTCAGAAATCGGTGGAGAAAGGTGGAGGAGGACCCAGGCCATATTTTCCGAGCAGTGGGTCGGCCAATTTTCGCCGGAATCAGGCGATTGCACAAAAGGGGCTGACCGGGTTTTACCATTTTTCTGGCGATCTGGGCTTTACCACGGCGAGCCACCGGTACCATTGAGGAGAGAAGACTGCCGGCTCCACAATCCAAGTAATTTCCAGCCCGATCTTGCCAGAAAACAGTCGTTGCCGGAGAAGGAGGTGCGATGGTCGGGCTGTGCGGGAGGACCGGCGTCGGGGTGGCTCCTGCGTGCCTGCCTTCCAGACCTTTCTGGACACATTAAAGATTAAAGCAGGGGCAAAATAGTAATTTCTCACTCATAATATCATCCTCTGCAAAATTACCAAAATGCCCCTCACACTATTTTAACCATAACTTCTCGGTCTTAGCTCAGAATCAAGCGTGCTACTAGTCTACGAACTCGTATCGACTAGCTCTACGCAATGGTACCACAATCAAAACAAAACTAAAACCACAGAGAAAGTCAACCCAGGCCCACTTACGGTCAAACTTGGTCAAATTTAGGAATTTTTTAATCTTTTCCCGGGACGGAGTGTTACAAAACTTGCATTGTAGACCCTGCAAAATAAATTGATTAAATTTTTAATTAAATAACAATCAATATATTAAATGTTTATTAAATAACAATCTTACAAAAGTTTACCTTTTTAGGTGTCATGGGATGTACTGGAGTTGGAGGAATACTAAGATGTACTGGTGCTGGCGGAGTACTGAGATGGTGCGCCTCCTCAGGAATATTAGTGGCAACCCAGGTATTGTTCATATACTGATCAATCATGAAATACATATGTCCTGGGTTGGCCATAAAGTCATCTTTTGTCCTGGCCAGCTGTGCAGACAATAGCGTATTTCTTTCTTGGAGATCACGAATGACCTCAGATAGTTGTTTGATGCGCTCATCTTTTGCACTGTCCCTCTCTTTTGTTGGTTGGGTTCTATGTCAAGGAATGTGCCAATACTCAGTAGGGGCCACCAATTTACCCTTCGCCCTTACTCGGCCCTGGTACTCAGGAGTACCCAACACTTGAGTTAGTATATTGTTGGGTGAATCCAAGTCAATGTTGACCTCCCCAGCAGCTACTCTCTCCCGTAAATTATCCTGTCAAATTTATAAAATATTAAAATATCAGTGCTAAAATTGCATAGTTACTTAATATAAATAAAATATGCAAATTAGAAAATAAATTTAATTTCATCTGTTCTGCAACTGTAGCTGCTTCTGGTGTAAGAAACTTTCTCTCCTTATTCGCGTAGCCCAAATTCCATAGAGCATCTCGGAAAAGCGGTTCATCTGTGCCCAATCTCAGCTTCTACATGTTTACAAAATATAAATGCTAAATTTAATTAAAACATTATAATTTCAAAGTATTTAAAATTACTAATTTTCTTAAATTAA
>QANX01001237.1:0-162215 GCA_003254975.1 Ochetophila trinervis
CTTGTCCCCAACATTAAATTCCAAAGGACGTCGGTGTTTATCCTCATATTTCTTCATCCTCCTTTGTGCCTTCCCCAAGCTGTCCCGAGCTTGAGCCAACATATCCTGTTTCTCAAAAACAAACCAATAAGCAGCTGGACAAATCTTGATCTTCCTTGTCTTAGCAACATCATTAGGTGACAAAGGCTGCTGTCCCATTGCAATCTCAGTGGGACTAAGACCAGTAGCTTAAGATTTATGTAAGTTGTAGCAAAACTAAGCTACATCCAGCAAGTCCACCCAATTCCCTTGGCTAGCAGTCACATAATGCCTCAGGTATTCTTCCACCAAAGAATTCACCCTCTTTGTTTGGCCATCTGTTTGCAGATGGTTTGCTGTGGAGAAATTCAACTTCGAACCCAGCAAACCGAAGAGTGTAGTCCAAAACCTCCCAGTGAACCTAGCATCCCGATCACTCACAATGTCTTCGGGCAAGCCAAAGTATTTTACAAAGTGTTTGTAAAACAACTCAGCTGCTTGGTCAGCTGTGCAGCCATGAAGGGCTGTAATAAAGACTGCATACTTCGAAAACCGATCGACCACCACTAATATGCAACGCATGCCTACCACCTTAGGTAAACCCACAACAAAATCCATAGAAATAGAAGCAAAGGGCTTACTTAGGATCGGTAAGGGCTGTAGTAAACCTGCCTCCAGCTTCCTCTCCACCTTATCTTGTTGGCACACAAGACAAGTCCTCACATATGTTTCCACATTTTGTTCCATCTTAGGCCAATACCATGACCTTGTCATCAAAGCTACCATTCTGTCCACCCCCGGATGTCCAACCCACATAGCATCTTGATTCTCTTGCAGGAGGTCCTTACGCAGCTCACCTCCTATAGGCACATAAACTCGCCCACCACGAGCATAGATCAGGTCATCCTCAATCCAATATCTCCTCACCAAGCCCTCACTGATTTCTTGTTTTAGCTTGGTGTATGCAACATCATTCGCAGCTTGAGCCCGCACTCGCTCAAGGAAATCTGTCTCCACAGTGGTGATGGCAGCCACATACTCAGCCACCACTTTCTTGCTTAATGCATCAGCCACCAGATTCTGTCTTCCATGTCTATGCACCCATTCAAAGTGAAATTTTCCTAAAAAGTTTTGCCACCGAGCTTGCTTAGGAGTAAGCTTCTTCTGAGTTTTGAAGTAGGTGTTGTCCACATTGTCAGTCACCACTATACATTTCGTACCCAACAAGTAGTGCCTCTATGTGTCAAGGCAGTGCATTACTGCATTCATTTCCTTTTCATGAGCTGAGTACCGCTGCTCAGCTTCCTTTAGTTTTCGACTCTCAAAGGCCACCGGATGATCATCTTGCACCAACACCCCACCAATAGCATGGTCAGAGGCATCTATGTGCACTTCAAAAGGTAGGCTGAAGTTTGCCAACTTCAACACTGGTTTAGTGGATATTGCCTCCTTCAAATCATCAAGTGAGGCTTGACACTTCATTGTCCATGCCCACTTCACATCCTTCTTCAACAAATCTATAAAAGCACTAACCCTTTTTGAATAGCCCTTGATAAACCGAAGGTAATAGTTAGCCAAACCAAGAAAAGACCGCAACTCGGTCACTTTGGATGGAACAGGCCACTCCCGAATGACCTTAATCTTCCTCTCATCCATCCTAATATGTCCCTTGCTGACCCAATGTCCAAAGAACATCACCTCTGGTTTCCAAAACTCACACTTTTCCTTCTTGACATATAGTTTCTCTTCCCGCAGCTTAGAGAACACCCTGGTCAAATGCTTAACATGTGCCTCCAAAGTCTCACTATATATCACAATATCATCCAAATATACTACCATAAAATGATCCAAAAAATCATACAACACATCACTCATGAGGTTACAAAACGTAGCAGGGGCATTAGTAAGCCCAAAAGGCATAACCAAAAATTCATAAGACCTATACCTTGTCACACAAGTTGTTTTGGCCTCATCACCAACAGTAATCCTCACCTGCCAATAACCTGCCCTCAAGTCCAACTTAGTGAAGTAGCTGGCTTTTGACAACCTATCGAACAAATCAGATGCATTAGGAACCGGATATTTTTTCTTAATGGTTACATTGTTCAAAGCCCGATAGTCCACACACATCTTCATAGAACCGTCCTATTTAAGTTGAAACAACACCGGGGCACCATAAGAAGCCTTAGACGGTTGTATGTAACCAGCATCCATCAACTCATTCAGTTGCTTGCGCAACTCCACAAGCTCAGCAGGGGACATTCTGTAGGATGCCTTCGCAGAAGGCTTAGCACCCGGTTCTAACTCAATTTTGTGGTCAGTAGTCCTTTTAGGTGGTAACACCTTAGGCAACTCCGCGGGCATCACATCGGCAAAGTCATCCAGTACCTCACCAACACAATCAGGCACCTCCTCTACCTGGCTCGGTTTGATCTCAATCAAGCTTGCCACAAAGGTTTTGTATCCCTTCTTCATCCCAGATTTCAATTGAAGGGCAGAAACCAAGACCACCTTTGGTTTATTCCTGGAAATAAACTCACAACTAACAAAACAGGGACAATCTCCACCCGAGATTGTCAATCATCTCATATAGGGCAGTAATGAAGCATTAGCTTTCACAAAGAAATTAATTTCCAAAATCAAATCAAAATCATCTAACAGTACAACCATCATGTCACACTTACCTGCCCATCCCCCAATTTGAAGAGTAGGTTTGGCAATACCATCGACATCCAATGCCTCCGAGTTCATTGCCTTCATCTTACTAGAGTATTCCGCAGCACACAGCCCAAACTCTGCAGCTTTCCTTCGGGAGAAGAAGTTGTGTGTGGCCCCTGTATCGAGCATGGCCACCACATTTTTTCCATTCAAGCACACCGTGACATACATCAGGCCTCTTTGCACGGACTCACTCGAAAGTGTGTTCAAGAGTTGGATAGGAGCAACTCTAGAAGGGCTGTCTTCGGAGGTACCGTCCGAAGAAACCACCATAGCATTCAGTTTCTCATGTTTAGGACATTCTCTAGCCCGATGAAGGCCATAAAAAATGAAACAGCCACTGGCTTTAGCCTTCCCTTGAGATTTCTCCACTGTTTTCCTCTCGAATTCCACACTCTTCTTCTTGTAGCCCTTGGTATTCTTTCCCTTTTTAAAACCTGTCTTGCCTTTGCCATCACCCTCAGTCTTCTTCTTCTCAGGAACAGAAGAGGGAGAGGAGTACTTGAAGTCCACCAAGCTATCTGCTGCAGACATGGCAGTGGGCAATGTAAGTACCCCTTGCTTATGCAACTCTGCTTGCGCCCAAGGCTGTAAACCCGTCATGAAATTGTACAGCTTGTTCTCTTCGGACATGTTCTTGATATCCAGCATCAAGGAACTGAATTCCTTCACATAATCCCTCACAGTGCCAGTATGCCTCAATTTCTTCAAGGCATCCCTTGCAACCCAAGCTGTGTTGCAAGGCAAGAATTGAGCCTTCAACTTCTTCTTCAAGGTCTCCCAAGTCTCGATCATTGGTCTGTTTGCATTCTCATCGTCTTGCAAACGAGTACGCCACCACAACTTAACATCCCCATCCAAGTACATACTTGTGATCATCACATTCTCGGTGTCTGGACAGTGAGCAGCCATTAAATACTGCTCCATGTCCCATAGAAAATTCTCAAGTTCCTTAGCATTTCGGGCGCCATTAAAAGGTTTAGGGTCAGGTACCTTAATTTTCGAAGGCATAATCTCCACTGTAGATGATGAAGCTGTGTTATTACCCGAGCATCGAATCACAGCAAGATCCTTCTCCACAGCAACCAACTGTTCCTTCACAATGGTGGTGAAGGACCCCATATCCTCCACCTGCACCGTCTGCTTCTCATGAATTTTAGTGATGAAAGAAGCAAGTTCGAGTTGCAGAGATTCTACATTCTCAGCAAGCTGTTCCACATGAACAGACATAGTCACAGCCGAGTCATTAGGAGGAGCACCAAGGAAGTCTTCCAAGCGTGCAACCCGCTCACATAGCGCATCAACAGCGGCACCACCAGCCATCAAACCGTGCTCTGATACCAACTGTTACAGGGTCAAAATTCGAGGCTTAATTTTTCGATCCTACAAGGCCTAAGGATGCCCTCCTTAGTCAGCCAACACACAATATCTGATTGTCTATGCAATGCATATAGCCAATGCACACACACAAGGGTAATCACAATCAATCACGCATATATGCAACAAGCCAACAAAAGTCATTTACGGGGAAATCCCCCAACCTTTTCTTTCACTCAATAAGAATAAAGAAACAGGCCAAAAGTATGCACAGATTACCACAACACCTTTCACTTGGCTTGGTAATTTAGGCTACCCCAGCATATAGCCAAAAACGCATAGTTGACATCCCCCAACTGTTAGGACACCTTGCACAACCAGGTTTGGCCATCTGGCCGTGCAGTTGACATCCCCAATTGCACAGGGAATGCTGGCACCAACCAACATGTTACATATGTCCGGACATGCAATATGCTTCCTTGATGCTTGCCACGACTGTAGGAAGGCCATCCCACTACTTGTAACCGCCAATAACCACCAGCCCACTTTCATCCTAGAATGTAGGCAAGTCTGCCACCTGCCCTAAGGCTGCAACCAGCAAGTCCCAACATCATCTTGGTGTAGCCAACTAGCCCATCGAGTCTATCATGGTTCGAACCAATGCCACCATCGAGCCACACCATCGGTTGCATCCTTGGTGCCTGCACATGCCCGCACACAAGGCCATGCAAGGCACCACTCGACCACACCAAGCACACGGGCTGCACGGGTCCTCAGCCACACTCGCACATAGACCGCACGGGTCACATAGGATGCACAAGTCCTCGGCCACGCTCACACACAAGCTGCACGGGTCCTCGGTCATATTCATACATAGGCTGCATAAGTCACACAGGCTGCACGCATAAGTCCCTCAGCACCACACAGCATGCCGACAACGGCACAGCACTGGCACACACGCAGGCATGCGCTGCGCTCAGGCAAGGCCCACACACAGCGCCAGCAATGCCCTTGTGCTGCGCAGCCTTGCTGCACCCCTCGCCCATGCACGCTGCATACCCACGCACATGCCCACGCACCAGCCTGCTGCCTGCTTTGCATCATAAACATCTGGCAGTGGCACGCTGGGCCTCGACCCATGCCATGCCATGTCGCACATCACCAACAGTCCAGTGGCACGCTAGGCCTCTGCCCATGCCATGCACCACCAACACGGCTCCGTTGCCTTGCTCAACCAAGGGATGTGCCCATCACAGGCACACCCCCACTCAATTCCTCTGCATATAAAAGGTTGTCATGCCTTGGCTAGATGCCCAGCATCTAAAGGGCTAACAATAACTCTTGGCTTTAACATGTAAATTTATATATGTTCCAGTATTCCATTTAGTAAAACAGAGAGAGAGAAAGAGAGAGAGAGTAAACAACTGCTCACATGCTTTCATAGAAAACTTAAATTTGAAAACATGAGATTTTTTTATTCTCAACAGTACTAAAAGTATTTTTAACCCCTTCTCTTTTTATAATTTCATGCTATATTTCAAACTTCAAATATAAGCATGCATGCATTATGTTAACATATTCCCTTGAAAATATGAATTTCAGTGGAAAAGTAAAGCTCCTAATATAGGTTAATTGATGTCAAGAGAAACATGGTTAATTTTATATAAGCAATACTAACTAGACAAATAACTAGTGTTTTGTTTTAAGCTAGAAATTAATTAGAAAATGGAAACTTCTACTTTGAGTTAATTTAACTACAAAAATAAAATAAAAATACAAATATGAATGACTGGAAGATTTATATCTTTGAATTTCAACTGTTACATTGGTATACTATTTTTTTTTGGGTGAAAATATTGGTATACTATGTGTAGGAACTGGAATCCACCTACTGTTAATATATATATATATATATATATATAAATATATATATAGTTATTTGAGTTGCTGGAGTAGTGGAGTGGGAATAGTTTTGTGTAATCCATTAGAAAAAGCAGTTAATTAAGATGGTCCGGTCTACGTTGAAGCAGACAGGATTATGAATAACAAAATCTTCAAAAAGATTTTGCATTTCATGATATATATATATATATATATATATATATATATAACTATATGTGATAGTAATTATGTTAATATATCAGATATAATTAACTGACACATTAATTCTAATATATATGAAGTATATTTGTTATTTAGAATTCTAATAATTGAAATTAAATAATAAATAAAAAAATAAACAGTTTAGATTATTAATAACTATTAAATTTTATATACTCTCTATATATATTAATAAATAAGTTTGCTAGGACAAATAAAATGGGCATGCTTGGTGAATTATATATATATATATATATATATATTATATCATTCAGTGTTTAATTATATCCGGTGGATTATATGTATGTATGTAATTGGGTGATAGATTACATGTAAATGACTGGTCTTGTCATCTTAATTTGAACAAACCTGCACATAACAGCAGAACTATAAATATATCCTGTTTCTTAATTATAAAAAATTAATTCTGGATAAGAGGAAAACAAGGCATTTTTTTTTCTTTATGCTTTTTACTACGCTAGCTATTACATTTAATCGAAAACCTACAATAAAATTTATTTAGAATTCTTGGTTAGAAAATGACTATATATATTAGATCAAATGGTTGAATTAAACTTTTTTTTTTCATTCAATGCCATGATTTAACATTCCTTAATCAGCTCTGTTGACCTCCAAAAAAAAAACAAAAAAACTTCAAATTAAAGCTAATTAATAATTAGCTGGCGATCACACAGGTACTCTAGTCTAGAGTACTAACCCACATGGCTCCTATTTGTCTGCTTACGTGGAAACCCTAGCTAATATATGGAATCCAACTAGGATTAATCTTTTCTTAATTTCACTCGAGCCAATGACGACACATGGGTTTGCACAGAAAACTTTAAAAAAGGATAAGTGATCATTCACCATATCTCTTCATCTGCTTGTTCTCATTGCTTGATATTTTAAGATATATGTACAACAATTAAGATCACCCACTCCACCTTATGTTGTTGATTTATAATAATAGTAATGTTTCTTTGAGTCTTTATACTATATTATTTACGCAATTTGGCACATTTATTTGGGTTCTTTTCAAAACGGGGTAAGGACTTCACTCTTTTAGCCTATTTAATATTAATTTCTCGGCGGCTATTGTTTAGAAAGACATGTTTTGGGTGAGAAAAACTTGCATACATCGGAACGGTGACACTGCATTAAAAAAAAATTCAAGTACTTCTGTAATATTGGGAGCATCGAAATTTTGTTCCACTGCATCATTTATTATTATTTTTATTAATCATAATCATTTAAATTCAATTATTTGTAATTAGCTAGGCACAATGTTAATTTACATGATCATCAAATAAAATATGTTAATTTTAAAAAATATTTATTCGTAAATGGCACATATAAAACTTGTATATAATTTTATTGCTGTGGTCATCATGCTTCCCGCCAATTCCACAGATCTCTCTCTCTCTTTGAAACAATGGGGTAATCAAAAGATATAGAATTAATCGGTACTAGCTTGTGGGGTCTGGTGTGGCTGTATATATATAATTGGAAGGCCATGAATAGAAGGCCAAGCGCAAGTGAATATTAGCTAATTAATTAAGAAGCATGGATGCTACTGCTAAATTGAAATTCGAAATATGCGTGGTTCTTCTTCTTGCTTGGAGCACTGTTTGTGCTGGCAGTGGACCTGAACATGATGGTGGCGAAGTAGACGGTGGCTATGGAGGTCCAAGTGGACGGAATAATAACTTCGACAATGACGACGATTATTGTCCCTATAGAAACTGGCGGAGTTGCGGGAGTTTCTTCGGAAGAGGTGGTAGAGGCTATGGAGCTGGGGGTGGCGGTGGCGGTGGCGGTGGAGGAAGTGGGTCGGGTCATGGAGAAGGTTATGGAGCAGGGGCTGGTGTAGGGGATAGCAATGGCGGTGCCGGAGGAGGAGGCGGCGGTGGAGGAGGAGGAAGTAGTGGTTCAGGTGGAGGATATGGTGAGGGAAGAGGTTTTGGTACCGGCGGTGGGGGGGTAGGTGGCGGTGGGGGTGGAGGTGGCGGTGGTGGTGGCGGTTCTAGTGGTGGGTATGGTCATGGTAGCGGTTTCGGTTTCGGTGGCGGTATTGGTGTCGGAGGAGGAGGAGGTGGAGGTGGTGGAGGCGGAGGTGGTGGAGGAGATGGAGAAGGATATGGACATGGTGAAGGTGGAGGTGGAGGATTTGGAATGGGAGGTGGATCAAATGGTGGTGGTAAATTAGGCCATGGTGGTGGGGGTAATAATGGAAATAACATGGGAATGGGTTTTGGAATGGGCATTGGATTTGGATTTGGAAATGGAAATGGGGGTGGTGGAACTACTCATCAAATTGATGGTAATGGAGATTCTGCTGAGCCCTAGAAGTAGAACTCATCCATGCATGTGAACTTCCAAATTACCTTCTACTTCTACTTCATGTTGTGACTTTACAATTTCAAGTGAGAGATGCAAATCTACCCTTGGGACTTGGGAGTATCACCAAATTGGTGTCTTTGAAATGGTTGTCATTGTAAAACTTTTAATTTTCATATAAAATAAACAGCTGTTTTTGATCAAAAATTCAAGATTGCAAATTTAATTAAAATAATCTTTGATATTTATATATTTTGCTTATAATAAAGCAAAAATAGAAATTTTAAAATGTCAAGTTGAGCACTTTTGGACATTAAAATTTATGACGTTGGGATTATATGAAAGACATGGTAATAAATTTATAAAATGCCTTTTCAGTAATGTTACTATTGTTAATTTGCGATAATCAGGATTCAGGAATAATATATAACCATTTACCATTTCTTCAATTCTATATTATATATTGATCGTTAAAAATAGTATATAATTTTGACAAATATTTGTTTCTAAAAAGAGTTTTTTTTTTTGTTCTTTTGAAATAAATCAGTGCAACTTGCAAGAACATTCTAGTGGTGTATGAATTACTTATATTTTAATAATTTCCAATGGCATGGCAAAAATTAGTTCAACATATGAGTCAGGCTCATCCTTCCTTTGTAGCATTTTTTTACAAAAAAAAAGAAAAAGAAAAAGAAAAAATGTGGATTGCCTTATATTTTAGCCTTTTAAAATATTGCCATATTATTTTTTTCAAAGCCACTACAAATGTAAACCTAAAGCGAAACGGAAAAAAATAAAAATAAAAAAAAAATAAAAATAAAAATAAAAATAAAAATAAAAATAAAAATAAAAATAAAAAATAAAAAAAAATTAACGTGCGTGGTGTTAAACCCTGCAGAAAAACCCAGAGAGACAGGCGAGAAGCCCTATCGCAGCCAAACGGCAACAAGCGCAGATAGATAGAAGGTCGATCAATTTCTCTTTCATCTCCGCGTACACTTTGAGAGCTTCCAATCTCTCAGGTTTTCTTTCTTTCTCTATTTTTATTTTCAATCCTTGAGGGCTTTTATCAATTTATTGTTAAAGTTTGAATCTTTGAAGTGGATGTTTGGCACTTGTAGAAAATCTTTGCTTTCTTCTGGAAATTTGGACTTTTAATTACTATCATTGACTGTGATTCTATTATTTTCGCAGTATTTTCCATATTATTGCTCGCCCTAGGGCTCCTTTATATAGCACGCCTCCTCTTCGTGTTCGCCAACAAAACCTAGAACAATGGCGGATGTGGTGCAGTTCCGGATGGAGCGGATGGTCAATGAGTTCGATGATCTCGAACGCCGTGGCCTATTCACTCACCGTGAGATTGCTGAGATTGTCAAGCAGCGCCGGAAGTTCGAGTACAGGCTCAAGCGTCCATCACCATTGAAGCAGGACTTCTTGGCCTACATTGACTATGAGACTCAGCTCGACGCGCTCCGGCGACTCAGGAAGAAGTTTGTAGCGCGAGAGCTGAAGGAGAAGGGAATCGACAATGAGAAAAAGAAGAAGAAGAAGATGAAGAAGTCTGTTTCTGACTTCGCTGGTGTTTTGAGGATTGTTGAGATTTACAGGCTTGCAGTTATGCGATTTAAGGGTGACGTTGAATTATGGTTTCGGTACCTTGAATTTTGTAGGGTGCGAAAGAATGGCAGGATGAAGAAGGTAAAAATTCCTCTTGTTCCTTAATCCGGTTTTGAGAAGCCTCTGTTTCTTAGTTAAAATATTTAGGAACTAGAGGGAAGAATGAGCACAAGGGTTTTGGTTGTTTACACATTTGTAAATTTAGCTGCTTATTTCATGTAATTGAGCTGTAATGATTAATTAAGGGCTCGTTGGTTAACATTATTCATTTTCCCTCGTACTTAGATTTTTGAAAACGTGATTTTATTTTTTAAGAAAGAAAGTGTTTTTTTTTCTCCCTCTGTGTGTGTGTGTGTGTGTGTTTGACTGATGGCATATGGGAAGGAAGTGAAAATTCTATGGTTATGCGGGAAAAACTCAACTTTAAAGCCAAATATTCAAATTGGGGCTAAGTATCATGTTTGTTATAACTCTTCTTAGGTTCTATCAGCTTTATAGTATTCTACGATGCAAATTTTAAGCTCTTTTTGTTGATGATAGCAAGAGAAAGAGAAAAGTCTATTTACCCATTTCTTTCCTATTATATCTTTGAAATAAGAATATGTTCCAGTTGGTCTCTATACTAGCATTAATCATTGGTATACTTCCCTTTATTATTTTTGTTTCTGAACGAACAAAACCAGATAATTAATCATATCGTATGATATCTGCTTGGTGGGACCTTTATGCACCTATTGTTATTCTTCAAATGTCTGCAATCTACTGTTTCTTTCTAATTGATTGTTTTTCTTTTTTTATATTGGATTCTGTAGTACTGATAATCATATCATTAAGTTTTGAGTTATTATCATATTTGCATCCTTGAATTGGTTATTGTTGATTTTCTTTAGCCTTGCTCTAAAATAGTGAGCATTCTACATCCTGCGTTAATTTGCACAGTGGTATACATACTAAATAGAATATGTCTGCGATGCAATTGTGTCCTCTTGGTTTTTCAAGTTGTTCTTTTCATGTTTATGGGATTGTTAAATGAGTGATGTATTTTTGTACTAATTCATATATTCATGTACTTCTAGGTCCTGGCTCAGGTTATTAGGTTTCATCCAAAGGTTCCAGGTATTTGGATGTATGCTGCAGCTTGGGAATTTGACCATAACCTAAATGTTGCAGCTGCCCGGGCTCTCATGCAGAGCGGGTTGAGAATGTGCCCTACTGCAGAAGACCTGTGGGTAGAGTATCTTCGGATGGAACTCACATACCTTAATAAGTTAAAGGCCAGAAAGGTTGCTCTTGGAGAAGATGAGGGATCTCTGATCCGTGATAAAAAATCTGATGGTGGATCTGATGATGGATTTGTGCCTCTTAACAATGAAAGAGATAATAATGATGGATCAGTTGTAAGTGAGGATACAAAAAAGAGAATAGATTTTTTTCGCGAGCAAGGCATAGGTGTTCTAAAAACCATATATACTGGAGCAGTTGAAGCTCTTCCTTCTAGTTTGACATTGAGAAAGCGATTTCTTGATATTTTGGAGGCTACAGACTTGGCACGTTCAGAAGAAATGAGAAAAGAAATACTAAGCGAGATGCAGAGAGACTTTTCAACAGAACCAGAATATTGGGACTGGCTTGCAAGACTTGAATATGAACCTGAAATTATAAAGGATATGAGTGAAGAACTCATGCTTTCACAAATACAAAAAGCAGTTCAGGTACGTATTACTCATGAAATCTTATTTATAGAATGTATATGATTAGTTTCTCCATTTTTGAGAGCTTGGAAATGCATACAGAATTAGATTGAAGTGCACATATATGCAATATTTATAATTCTTTTTGTGAAGTGCCTATAATTTTCTAAAGAACACCCTGGGTGCTTTGTCATGAGTAGGTATATGAGGAGGCTCTAAAAGTTCTGCCTTCAGCAGTAATGTTTAATCTCTATGCAAGTTTTCTTAGGGGTGTTATTGCATCCCAAAAAGGAGAAAAAGAATCTTTGGGTTTATCTAGCCAATGTGCAACTTCTATATCACATCTCTTGGTGGTATATGAGAAGGCAGAAACAATGGGGTGCATTACTGAGGATATTGCTTGCCAGCACATTTCATTTTATTTGCAGCTGGGAAGACTGGAAGAAGCCAGGAAACTAGCAGAGAGGCATTGCCGTGAAAGATTTTCAGATTCAGTAAAGTTATGGCTGTTAAGGGTCTCAGTAGAAATTAAACATGTAACAAGGGATTTCCCATCTCCAAGTAAAGCTGATCTGCTACCTATCTTTGAACTCCTAAAAGATGTTTTGACCAGAGCCTTTGCGTCAGAAGCTGAGAGTTTGTGGCTGATGGTAAGTTATCTAGACCTTATCCATTTGTTCTGTTAAAGTCCTGATTGATGACCATAGATAATTGAAAGTTTTGGGATTTTTGCTGATATTTGTGCTACGGTGATTCCATAATTGTAGTTTGTTTGTTATAGATGTCAAGATAATCTTGGAAACTGGCATTAGTTGTCTACTTTAATTGCAAGATAGGTTGCATGAAGCCCAAACTTTGTATAAATTTATTAACATGCTTTGGTAGGCTTTTTACTTTAGTGTGGAAACTCATTAAATTCTGCTAATTAAATGTTCTTGTTCGGTTAATCAAGGAACTATCTAGTTTATATCTATTTTCCAATAAAGGAGAGCAAAAAATTATGATGCCTTAATGCTGTGATGACCTGATTTCACTTTTACATTTCTCTATCTACTGGGTTTTCTATATGCTAAAAGCTAGCACTTTTATTTTAATTTAAGTTGATTGAGATGCCTTTACTTCAAACTTTTTTTATTTGAATTTATATTCCTTTTGTTGGAAGCACTTAAATGACTGGATACTTAAATATTCAAGATCATTAAAATTATCTCATAATGCAGGCGCTCAAATTGTTTGCAAATTTAAAAAGTTATTTTGACAAGCTGGTTGAGATTTCTATTGGATCATTAATTAAAGATGGTGGCAGTGACGATGGATTCTCCCTCTCTTCTGCTATTGTGAATTTTGTTCTACAAAAAGAAGGAATTCAGCAGGCTAGAGATATGTACAAGCGGTAGGTCATGAAATGATGAAGTGATAATTTTCTTTTAAGAAATAAGAATTACTGACATTCACCATAAATCTGCATTTGAACCTTTCAAGACCTCACAGTGCAAAGCAATTTGTTTTGTTGTTTCCTTACCTAGAAGATACTGAGCTTGTATCTTGGTTCAATTGCAGCTTTCTTGCTTTACCACGTCCAGGGCTTGCTGCATACAGAAACTGTATTCAATTGGAATCCAATCTTGCATCAATTGGTGATAAAGATGGCTTAGTAAACGCAAGGAAATTATATGAATCTGCACTTGCAACTTACAGTCAAAATGTGAGCTTATGGCAAGATTTCCATAAAATGGAGACCAAGGTGAGCTTTCCTTTTTAATCGAAGAGACATTGCAGTTTCAAAACAAAGATTTTATGTTTTTTAGGGGGATAAAAATTTGCACTATAGTTTGTGATTCCATCACTTTGGGTTTTTTAGTGAGAAAACTCGTTTGATATGCATTCTAATTCTGGTGAAAATATTTAATCTCTCACAATTTTAATCTAACTATACAGTTGGGGACATCAGAAACAGCTACTGCGGTCTATTGGCGTGCAAGGAAGATTCTAAAAGACACTGCTGCACTTCTTATGCCGGAGTTGTAATGTTTTTTTGTACATCCAATTTAATTTTGACCTCTAGACATAGTTGTAATGCCAGTGGTGTTCCCCAACATGAAAGAAATGGAAAGCTTAAAAGGGGTTTTGTAGCTTAACCCTTTTGCATTCGTGGGGCAGTATCAATTTTATTTTGAAGCCTTCTCTTCAAGTAATTGGGTTTTTCAATTTTTTTTTTCTGTATTTATTAAACTGTATCTTCCGATGAAAGCACTTAATTTAGGTAATTTAGTGCAAGTTAGAACAAAAGAAATAGATTTTGATCATATTTGGAAGTGGGTTTTTTTCTAGGAAGCTGTTTGTGGTTCCCCACAAAACCATCAAGAAATAAATTCGAATGTTGTAAAATAGACTAGGACCAATTTTCTGATTGCCAAGATTTCCTAGAGGAATAGTAGTAAATCTGACTTGCTTTCTAAGACGCTGTTACCAATATAATGAATAGTCGACCAACATAGACGATGATTCTATAAAGTAAATGGCATATACAGTGTCTTCTTGCTTGCTAACAATTTGAAACCTTGGGAAAGCTTCTGAAGATTTAAAAAACATAGAGCAACCTACTTTACATGGCTTAATTATACGAAATATTTAATGCACGAAAATATCATAATTTCTTCTTTTTTTTCCCTTCTCTTTTTTCTTTTTGCATTGAAGATGTTATTAGGCTAGATCTACAAGTTTAAACCTGAAGGCTAAGAAAATGAGGAGACATCTCAGAACTGAAGCGCTATACTTTAGGCCATTGTGGACTCACGACCTGCAATGCAAATACGTTACCAATTGAGTATTCAAGATGAAGACTTCAGCTAATTCATTTATGAGCTCAACTAGATTTTTTACCGTCTACAAATGGCTAAAAATTGTGAAAATATAAATTAATATTCTGATGCTAGAGACTAAATTTCTTTTAGATATCACCTAGAAGTGAAATTGTGTTCCATTATAAGCTTAATTTGCCATTCATTACTAAGAGAGTATAATAATATTCAGCTTACCTCAAGTGTACTGAACACTAATCGCATTCGGCTAGCAACAAGTGATGGCTCCTCAGCCCGCCCTGCCACTGCCATTTGCTCGAGTTGAAGAGTCTTTACTGGAAGCCTGAGGAAAACAGTAATTCATCGAAACTTTGGTCTTCAACACAAGGGAATTGAAAATTTACTTTCATTTTGAAAGCTCATGCAAGAGCTCAGGTCAGGAGAAAAATCCTCATCCATCAGAATAATTGATCTAAAGGAAGAAACTAGATATTCGAGAAAGCATCTCACCATGCCATTCCTCTCACATAATATGCATTCGCTATAAGAGCACAAAATCCTTTCCACTGAAGCCTTACTTCATCTGACACTGGAGGAGTGGACGACCACCTAACTACAGTTGGTTGCGGTGTACACAATATGGTGATGAATAAAATGCTCAACCACAGAATGCACTCATCAATCTGTATCACCAAAAAGGAAGAAATGGATTCTACATCTTCGCACGTTCAGAATCTTTAATAAATACTTGAAAATCATAATAAATACTTTTAAAGTCATCTTAGAAATTGACATATTAGTAAATGTAATCATGCAGGTGAGACTTTTTCCTCACAAGTTGTTTTCAACCCGAGATCAGAAGTGCTTTTTTACCTCCTCTGATGCAATCTTAGATTTCAAACTGGTGCTTCCACCAAAACTTTGCATTGCCTTGATTTCAAAACCAGATTCCTTCATATCAGTGAGTTCTTTCCTTAGCCCTTCATCAGTGCAACCCAGCGCATAAGCATTCACTCCAGCGCTGATAAACTCCTGTTTGATCAAACATGTAAAATTTGAGAAAGACAATCAAGGTAAAATCACACAGCAAAGGTCAAGCAAACCAATGGATATACTTTTAGGTTGTCACCTCCTCCGCGGTCAACTGCATTCCTGTACCGCCTAAATAAACTGATTGCTATGTTGCGTGATGAACGATACTCATCATCAGACGGAATCGAATCATGCAATTGGCACTGCAAAATCCAGAAATTCAAAAGACTTAAAGCAGTTACACAAAACTTAAACTCAGTGAAAATCAAAACTTTCACCAGAAAACTTGCAAGCCTACTTACTAGCCACTTTTTTGAAGCAACAAGCTGAGACACATGATGGGTGTGTGAAAGAAAGCGGCCTTTCCAAGAAATGGAGGAACTATGGAGTACATAATTACAAGGAGCCCTGGTGTTAAGGCTGGGAGAGAATGAAATACCACTCGAGGAATTAATATGCGTTATGTTGGATAGTGATGCCTCTTGTAGTGTGCTTGAGTCTGGATGTGTCCGGCATTTGGTATTAGCTCCAGGAGCATAGACCATCAGCATACTTAGACCATGATAAATATTACCTTGAATCCAAAATTAATGTCAAAATTTGGGTACTGAATGCTTTTCTAATTAAAAGGATATAATAAATATAGCCAAATTTATAATAAATTAAATAATACAATTTGTCCAACAATTTTCTGAGAAAAATTTTACTTTTTCCTCAAGGGGTATATTCTAGATAGAATAATTTTAAAAGGCCAATCAATCTTTTTTGATTTTTTATTTATTTAACCTCAAGGGGTATATTCTAAAGGGGTATATTCTAGATAGAAATTTTAATTTCTTTTTTTGACAGTTAAAAGGGAAGTTTAGCAAGAAATGATCAAATTCATCCTAAATGCAATATTCAATACAGTTGATTGGGCCTGCGCAGACATTGCTGAAACATCATTTTCAAGGAAATAAGCAAACATTCATGATTTTTCAACCAGTCTCAAAAGGGTAGGCAATTTGAAAGCCACACAATCCAACCATGCATTATTTCAAGGAGTCTTTAAATGGGAAAGCTTGGAATTGATAAACTATTTGAGGAGAATCACAAACGTAGGCAAGTAAATTTGGAAAAGTGATAATCAAAATAGCAACAGAAAAGCTCATATACACAAGAAATTCAACAAGTAAAACTAACCCGGTTAGAATTTAGATAACCTCGTCTGCAACAAAATTAAGAAAAGAAAGGAATTTTATCTATAAGAAGTCAAAAACCAGCAATAACTCAGAGAGAATCAACAAGAAAGAAAGAAAGAAAGAAGACGATTGAAGATGGAGGTATTTAAAGTAGGAATCTAGTGGGCTGGAGGATCACACAGAGGCCACCAATTTTATGAATGGCTCCAAAGAGATTCGGTGTGGAATAATATTGATTCAGAATATTTATATAAATTTCTTGGACAATTATTTCTGGCTATTATGAGAATCCCTCAATTGTGGGGAATTTTCCCAGTTTGTCATTTGCAAGAAAACTCTGATAACGACTCACTTCCCTCATCGTTTCAATTCAATTCTAATTCAATACCCAAGCCCAATCCCAAAAAGCCCAACATGCTCAGCCTACCTTCTCCTGTGAAAAACTAGGAAAATTTGTATATGTATTTGTGGTTTGGATGAATTAATGAAAAAAATTACTTTTTAATAGTTTTTTTTACTAGTTCAGCAGTTTTCTTTGTAAAAAAACACTCATTTAACCTTTTTTTTTATAGACGTTTTTAGAATCTCTGCAACTATTTTTTTTTAATTTAATTCATCTCTGCAACTTTTTTTTTTTTTAAATTTAGAATGTGCCGTTAGCGAGATTGTGCACACCATCCATCAAAAATAGTATGTTAATCCATGGACAATGAAAATAAAATTTGTCATGCACATCGCTCGTGGATCATCTCAACCCTCAGTGCGTCGTTGAAAGAATGAGACCCAAATGAGAACGAACGTTTGTTTCTACTTTGAAAACCTTTTGAAGTGGAAAAAAAAAAATACTTGAACAGGGATACTTATTATATACAGTGTGTGTGTGGAATCAATGTTCTGAATTTAATTTCTAATGGTGCACTGAAAACATAATCCTTGGACTCGAATCTGTTATATCTGTTTTGGTTTGGATGTTGAACAATGCTCCTGAACAAATTGCCATCTAACCTTAGATATCCCAATGCAAACAAGCTTTTTGTAGTGTTCCTCTAAAACAAATACATCCAGATCCTAAACGCTTTGTTGTGTCTGATATAATAGTGCAAGGCTTGTCCGCTAAATCTTCTTCAATAAATAAATTAGTGAATGAAAAGTTTCCATTTATGTTCCACAATTATGGTCAGGCACCCATATTGCCTGCCTAGATCCTGCTGTCCCACCCTCTGTTTCTACCTCTTACTCATGAAGAAATAGGTCCTAATTTGGCATTGCAAATAAGTCTAATATATTAATGTTGGGCAAACAAATGACCTTTAATATCAAAAAAATTAATTTTAAACACCAACAGTCCAACATAAAAGAAAAAAGATTTCTCTTTTTTTTTTTTTTTTCCCTTTTCTCCTCTTAAATATTAATCAACCTTACCCACTTTCCATACAATACAATCCCTCTACTACTAGATCTCAGCAACATCTTGTCATTCATTCTTTCGTACCGTTCAAAGCGATCCCTCAACAACTTTGGTCGTCTGTCAGTTACTGTGATTGGCCTATTCTAAGCTCCACTAGATTAAACCATACACCCATTTCCACTTCCCTGACTTTGAACCCATTTTCGCTTTTATTTTTGCTAGGTCCAGCTCAACTGCTGTCCCTCGGACAAAAATCAACGGCATGTACACTATTCATCTAAGATTTTCCGCGTATCAGCCGTCAGATGATTCGAGTACATGGGAAACTAGGTGCTCGTGAGAACACCCCAACCAATAGAGAAAGAGAGAGTAGGGGATAGTTGAATAGATTAGGGTGCTTTGTCACGTAGTGCTACCGCCACTCACTAACGATGGGGTACTGTTTTGGCTGTCTCTTTTAGGAAGAGAAGAGAAACCCTCCTCCACCCACTACCAAAGATTATATATTTATTTTTATTTTTTTTCATTCACCCAAATTATTTATTTATTTATTTATTAAATTCAACAATAAATGTTTGGATGTAATATCTCTGTCTCTCATATAGTCATAAATATATAAAAGCCAATGGCTTTTAATCTTTTATCCGGGTGTGGATGTGGGAGGCACATTTGGGCTCTCAAATTTGCTTGTTTCTGAAGAAAAGAAGATAGAGTAAGACTACCTATTTCTGTTTCTAAGCTTTTCTCACTCCCCTGTTCTTTCTGTTATTGCATTTAATAATCTGGGTTTTTTTGTTGAGCATAATTGCATCAATGTTGTGCCTTTTTTTTTTTTTCCTCTTTTCTTATTCAATTTAAAAAGATGTAGGATATGAAGATCTGTGTGTGGTTCGGTTAGATGGTCATGGAAAATCTGGTTGGGATCTAGATGGCTTCTTGATATTGGATTCTTTTATAAAGCTCTCAAATTTATGGGAAAAGAGTACGTGTAGCTGGTAGAAAATTGTGGGAATGTAACTGTGCTTGTATTTGATATTTGGGTTTTCAATGCCAAGTTTCGATTGTTTCGTGCCTTTGGTTTGTATGATGATCTGCTTGGTGTTTTTCAATTGTGATTTAATTCCATCGGATGATTTGAAGGGTTCTAACATATTCCTGGACTCTAATTTTGAAAAAAAGTGGTTGTTCACAGATTTATAATTTAGCTTTCTACTTTTGGTGATTCTGGCAATGTCCCAGTGCAATGCTACCAAGCGGTCTATATAAAGTACATTGGACTAATTGAATTTCCAAATCATGTCCAATTACCCTTTTGCTTGGGCAAGTTTACATGGATTCATTGGTAGCTCATTGCTCTGCGCAATCTCTCACATTAGCAATTGAAATACCACAGATAGGGGTTATGTTATCTATGAAATGTGAAGATCATTGTTCTTTTTACAAATCTAGGATATATACTGGTTTCTCATTATGGAATTACTAAGCCGAGACATATGCATGGTTGCATTTGTTTAGAGTGGAGTACTGTACTATTTGAGATTTATCTGGATGTCATCTGTACCTGAAAAGTTCCTCTGATTCCATTGATCAGATTTTTCTGCTAAGAAATATGAGAGGGAGTTTGTGGCAACTTGGGCAGTCAATTACCCGTCGTCTTGCTCAGGCTGACAAGAAGGCTGTAGCTCGTCGATACTACTCTGCAGATTCTGAGCTTAAAAAAACAGTTCTATATGATTTCCATGTCGCTAATGGTGGGAAGATGGTGCCGTTCGCTGGGTGGAGCATGCCTATTCAGTACAAAGACTCAATCATGGACTCCACTCTGAATTGTAGGGAGAATGGTAGTCTTTTTGATGTCTCCCACATGTGTGGCCTGAGCCTCAAGGGAAAAGACAGTGTTGCTTTCCTTGAAAAGCTTGTCATTGCTGATGTTGCTGGGCTTGCCCATGGAACAGGGACCTTAACTGTTTTCACAAATGAGAAAGGAGGGGCAATTGATGACTCGGTGGTTACCAAAGTTAACGATGATCATATATACCTGGTTGTGAATGCTGGCTGTAGGGACAAGGATTTGGCTCATATCGAGGAGCATATGAAATCTTTCAAGGCTAAAGGTGGGGATGTATCATGGCACATCCATGATGAGAGATCTCTTCTTGCCCTTCAGGTTAAACCTTGAATCCATTTATCTATTTATTTCTGTTGTCAAAGTTGTGATTTATTTTTTGTTTTCTGTTAGTAATGTATCATCTGATCTGATTTTAGTAAATGTATCGTCTTGTCTGATTCAAGGGGATTAAGTCACCCATTTGTTACAGCTTGCATTATAAATGTTCTGTGGTAAGAATGATTGTATGTGATCGTTGTGATGCGTTGTTCAAGAATTGTCTGATTCAAATTATCTAGACTGGGATTCCACCCCATCCCCCTTTCTCTTTTAAGTGCCTTTAAAGAAATAGATAAACTGTGTGTGACTCTTTGCTATAGTCTTTTTCTTCCTTTAACATTTTCTCTGCCTTCATTGACGTGTATTTTATTTTCACTGGGCAACTCTGAAAATGTCTCATAGAATCTGTATAGGATAAGTCTGTTTGGCTCAAATGCATCTGTCAAGTCTCAGAGCACACAATTATGACTACCAAAACCTGGTTTTGTTTTTTGTTAATTTTACTCTGCTTTTCTCCACTTTTTATTTTTATTTTTCTTCTCTTGCAACAAAAAATTTGGACTCTTAAGTATAATAATGCCAAATACAATAATTAGAATATTGGGGTTCTTCTTCTTCTTTTTTTATTTTTTATTTATTTTTAAAAAAAATTAAAAAAAAAATAATTGCTGGTATTCTAGGATCATTATCACACGCACTTTGATTATTGTTCTTTTCATAATTATTATCCTTCTAGTGACATCGAGGAGAAAATTCCTGATTTTTCTAATTCAGGGTCCTCTTGCTGCTCCTAGTCTTCAACACTTGACAAAAGAGGATTTAAGTAAGATATATTTTGGAGAGTTCCGAATGTTGGACATCAATGGGGTGCACTGTTTTCTCACAAGGACTGGGTATGATTCCCTTGTCTACTTTTTGGCCTAAAATTATCAATATAACTTTCAGGGGGAGGAGCTTGATACTTTACGCATTTTCACCTTTGGATTTTCAGCTGATGATCTTTGATGTGTATCAGTATAGCTTACATTTCCTGTATACTTTTACTGACTGAGCAATTATCCTTTTATTGTTGGAGATAGCCTCGGAGGATATTTGATTACTATTTTCCGTTTTTACGGAGTGTTTTAGGTACACCGGTGAAGATGGATTTGAAATTTCGGTTCCATCTGAGCATGCAGTGGACCTTGCCAAAGCAATCTTGGAAAAATCTGAAGGGAAGGTGAGGCTGACAGGACTTGGTGCTCGAGACAGCCTCCGGCTAGAAGCTGGTCTGTGTTTATATGGCAATGACATGGAACAGCACACAACACCCATAGAGGCTGGACTTACATGGGCCATAGGGAAGAGAAGAAGGGCAGAAGGTGGCTTTCTCGGAGCAGAGGTGATTCTCAAACAACTTGCTGATGGTCCATCGATCAGGCGTGTCGGTTTCTTCTCTTCAGGCCCACCTCCAAGAGGCCACAGTGAGATTCAAGATGAGAAAGGTGCAAAGATTGGAGAAGTCACAAGTGGAGGATTTAGTCCCTGCCTCAAGAAGAACATAGCTATGGGGTATGTGAAATCCGGATTGCACAAAGCCGGGACCAAAGTGAAGATTGTGATTAGAGGAAAAGCCAATGATGGGGTTGTCACAAAAATGCCATTTGTACCAACAAAATACTACAAGCCATCCTAAATTCAAGTGTGGCTTCTCAGCTCTGGAATAATCTAATTTGGCTCTCTTGGACTTCTTTCTAAAATTTGAGTACTGCACTCGGTACTAATTTCAATTTTCTAATTGTTATGTGTTTGGAATGGAATGAAATATGTGTTTTTGGCTTGCATTGATACAGCTGGGTCGTCACTTTCAAGCAAAGTGAAGGAAAATAGGCCAATCTTTCATGTTTGAATTGGTTAAGGATTGCAAGAACATGACCATTATTAGACATGGCAACGTGTCGTGCCTTGTGGTATTCGTGTTTGTGTCAATTTTTTTTATTCAAACCCGACCTGTTAAGCTTTCGTGTTGAAATATACAAATTTAAATCCGTTCATAAAATTATCGTGTAATTTGTTATCTAACCCATTAACACGTTAAGCTTATTTTCAAAATTATTTTAAAAATAAAATAAAAATATATTTGATTTATAGATTATAGTCCATACTAAAAAATAATAAAGCACTAAAATACTTATAAAATCATACATTGAGAAAAAAATACATATAGTATTTTACAAAAACGCCATTAACATTAGAAGTTTCATACTCACTTTAAAGAACTTACAGAGTAAACTAGGTCTAAAAAATTTTAAGCTCAAAACTAGAAAAAAATAGTCATTTTGAAGGAGAAAATTGAAGCTTAAAAATAGCAAATGAATATCAAATGGCAAAAATACAGGCTAAATTGAAATTTGAGGTTGGGAGGCAGAGACAGATGGTAAGTAATCTAACGGCAGCTATTTAGTTTTTTATTTTTTTTATAGTTAAATTAATAAATTGTCATTAAAAGTTAATGAGTTCATAATGGGTCTAATGAGTTTTTGTGTGTTAACTCGTTAAAACATGTTAAAATAATGGGTTCATGACGTGTCAATCCGTTATCAACTCAATCCATTTCAAATAAATTCGAACCCATAAAAAATATTTGTGATCATATCGTAATAACGAATCGTGTTGAAATTTACCAGGTTCAACCATTATGCTACAAGTGAGAAGCTTCTGTCATTTTCACCACTTTTTGGTCACCAATTTACCACATTATTGGACATTTTTTTCTTATCCATAAATCAAACATATAATTTCGAGCTATCTTATTGGCTCTGCATTTTTCTCATGAGCACATGATAATGAACTACTATATAGGTAGGGTAGAGTGATAATCATAAAAAAAATTCACAATAACTTTGTCTTTCTACAACAAATTGGAATATCCCAATCCCTTGAAAAATCAAAAAGAACTAAAAACACACCCATGAAAACAGAACAACAAACAAGTACTAGACACACATAAATATGCTTTACCAAAAAAAGAAAAAAGAAAAAAAAAGAAAAGAGAGACACAAATATTCAGTTGAAGGTCTTACATTCCAAGCCAAATTTTCAAAATAATTTCTTTCGTTTTCAATTATGAATTGGGCACCATGCTGACACTACGGCATAATATTTGACAGTAAGCTGTCTCAAAGGATTACACTTTTAATTCCATCCTATAGAATTAATATATATATATACATATTTTCTCAAAAAAAAAATTAAGCATAAAAAAATACAAATTAAATCCATTGGTAATATAATTTCCACTTTGTATTGGGCATCTAGTGATATGGCAAATGTTAAAGATTGTTATTTGTCCAATTATAATTTTAGAATTAATTCATTAATTAAGATGACACTCTTAACATTTGACACGCCTATACATTTTTATTTTATATTGAAAGCATATTCTCAACGGAACATTACTATATATAAGATTTTTAAATTATTAAAGTATGTATTTTTATATTTAAAAAAATAAAATTTAAACAGAAAAAGAGCAACTTATAAATATGAAATCCTTATTATTATTAGTGATCGATCCAATTTTTTTTTCTTTTTAAAATTGATGGAAAAGATGTTTCCTTATATGGCAGCTGACGTGCCTTTTTCATAAGTCTTTCATAAACATTTTACCATATCAAAACTAAAATTCTATATATAAATATAACATAATAAATTAGAATAAATTAATTAACTGCTTTATCTTTTTGGAGTAAGAGAAAAATTAATTTTATTGCAAGATTGAGATATAAAACTTCAATGTGGGATAGTTTCTAGTTTCTTATTTTTTTATTTTTATGGGTAGCAATGTTATATAGTTATATACATAAAAAGAACAAAGCAACCTACAAATTACTTAAACCAGCCATATACTCCAAACTTATTATTTTGTGAAAATTTTGTTTTATATTTCTTTAAACTTTAACTATTAGCAAAGTGATATTTTGACCATGAGTGAAAAATATTTAAGTATAATGAAATATATAAAGAACATGAGTGAATAATATTTAAGTATAATAAAATATATTAAAAATATAAATAATAATCCATAAAAAATACAAATGTGGAGAAAAAAAATGCAAAATTAATTTTTTTATGATAGTCGGTTTTCAAACCCAAAACCAAAATGTTTGTCTAATTTGAGCCCATGAGCTTCGCAAAGAAGGATCGATAATCGGGTCATATTCGACCCGGTCCGTGCGGGTGCTTGGTAGGGTGAGGAGGACCAGTGAAAGAATTGCGAAGAAAACCGCTGAAGAAAGAAAAACACAGTGAAAAATTAGAAGTTGCAAAAGTCACACAGACACACACAGCAAGAAGAAGAAGAAGAAGTTGGGGTTTTGATATTCTGCTTCAGAGAGCAACGGGAAGCAGTAAGAGAAAATGGATGAAGATGAATTTCGGCGGATAATTGATCTCTTCCCCATCGTTCGATCTCACGATTTTTATGTCAGTATACAGTTTACTCTCTCTTCCTGTTTGTTTATCAATTGCCGAAACTGATTGTATTCACTATGTCATCGAAAAAGCTGGACCTTTAATTGGATTGTTTTTGTTAAGAAAAAAGAATAAAATATGAAAAAACTCTGCGCGTTATTTGAAATGTGTCTCTTTTCAACTTCTGGGTATGCAAGGAAATTGATGAAAAAATCAGACAGAAATGTTAACCATTGATTCGTTAATTCACAGTTTAAACTCTGAACTACGCATTGTTTTTTTTAATTTTTTTTTAATTTTTTAATTTTTTTGCTGTTAGAATTGGAATTCGTTAGCTGAATTTTTCTAAGATTAAGTAATGAATAAGCAGTTGTATGTAGGTTAATTTGCAGTTAATTATTGGAAGTTGGACCGAAAATAAGCTAAATGAAGCATGCTGTGGATATATCTGTATCTGTGAATAACTGAACGCTTACACAGCTAATTAAGTAGAGTCAAGAGAACTTGTTCTCCACCTGCAAAGTTGGTGGAGAGGCAGTAGTAAATAATTTTCTTTTCTTCAACTGGCTTCACCTGATTGAAGTATTAAGTCATCATAAGGAAAATCATTTTCAAGATAAATGCACACAGTGTGAAAATTTCTCGAATGATTTTACAAGATTCATCTACCGTTTCCATTTTTCTACTTTTTAAATCATATTTGACTACTTCAGTTTTGTTAATGGACTTTATAATGTCTCTGTTAGATAAAATATACTGAGTGGTAGTTTGTTTTACTTTGGAGATTTATATGATAAATTTAATGGTGAGTTAGCTTTGTATGAGCTATTTTCTTAAACAAGTTTTTAATGCAATTTCAGGGCGAGTCAGAATCATCAAGTCAATCACCTTCTACAGTAGCACAGAACGAAGTGGTACTACTGAATTTCTAGTACAAAAGATTTGGATAGTACTATATAGTTTATATATATATATATATATGCTACTTGACGTTTGTGAATTACCTATAACAGATAAAAGAATGGCAAGATGCATGGAATGACAAAGATCATAAAGAAGTTGAGAGTCGAGGACTTGACCATCATGGTATGTCATAATATTAGTATATTACCACATTAAAAATGTAAAAAACTAGTATGCTTTCTACCAGTCTAATGGGATTTCTATAAGGTGTTAACTTGCTTACAGATGTATATTCTGTTATTTTGGGTTGAAAACCCTGTGACCCCCACCCTAACCTTTAGACTTTTATTTGCTTAGTTGCGCTGCCTCCATCATAACTTTGGCATATATATGATTAACTATGTTGCATGACCATATTCTGGTAATTGGACATGAGTATGTGTCCTATTATTGGATTTGTTTAGATTTTCTAAGTTATTATAGGCATTTTGGAGTGCCAATAACCATTTCCACACAGTATCATGTCCTATCAATATAGATCTATGGGGATTGAAGGGTTCTTTTAACCTAGGATATATATGCTAAGTGATCCTTGTAAAGCTTCACCTTTTTTGGGTGTTTGAGAGAGGAACGTTGTTTTATTGGAAAAGTACATACTGACATTTATATTAAATTTCGAATTACTTTTGGGTGATCCTCTGAATTGAGTCTTATTATGTGCTACTTCTGAGATTCCTTTATATTTCATCATTTCACGTTTAATATTGATTCCTCAAAGATATGTGCGTTTCCTTATGTTCCTTTTCTCCTTTTCCAAAAATATGTATGCATTTTGGTCTCTATTTATCTTCATCCTATGTGTGGCCAGTAACTGGAGAATAAAGAATCAGAGACGGCTTTAATTTGTTGTAATCTGTTACTAAGATGCATTTCGATTTTTTAGATACTTTTAAATTTATTTTGTTCATGTGAAAATGCACTATCAGATGCATTCTGGGAGAAGCTAAAGTCAGCTGCTGAGAAAAAGGTATGTTAACCTTCACCTAGTCTTTATTCAATAATCACTGAGGTTGCTACTACTGCTAATTGTGGAATTTTGAATATTTTACATATTCTTGCATATGAAACATTTTGGCTGTTCCTTCTGTGATGATTTATTTTCTGGGTGAATATCAATCTTCCATGGCTCTTCTATAAGATTCTCTTTCAAATGTAATGAAAATCTAGACAGAGTTCCCTTGGTACAATTGGGAAATAGTCCATCCATGTAAATAAAATGTCTTGTTCTAGTGTGTATTATTTATATTACACGTAATTTTCAAAAGCAATAAAGTAAACTTGGGTTGGGAAAACTTATAAGCTTGTGCTCAATTGTTTTTATTCAGGTGGGTGCAGCAGAAGCAGAAAGGTTTTGTAAGACATTTCAGTGGATTCATAAGAAACTTGTATGTTGTGCCGTATATCATTTTAAATATAAGTATTATTTTTACATTTCTATTTTGCATTTTGATCTTGTGTTAAGCTCATTGTTTTTTAACTGTGTTACAGGTTTATGAAGAACTGAGTCCAGATGCTGCACAAAACTTTCTCACCTTGCTAAAGAGTTCTGAATATTAGTTACGTTTTCCAGTACGATTTGTACATTTTTATGATATCATATGCCATTGGTGACTCTAGCAGTTGTAACTGGATCAAATTGTAAACTTCAGGCATTAAATTTGCCTGAATTAAATGGGTTGATTGATGCATGTTAAATTGTTGAGAATTTTATGAAAGGTTTCCCAAGATTCATCTCGTTTGAACCAAATGAATGCATTCTGAAAATGAAATTTTGTTCTGAAAAGAATTGTACAAGGTGAAATGATATTCATGGTAAACTGTGAACTCCATGGTTTTGCCTTTTTGTTTTCTAGGGAAGGAGGGTGATACTTATTATTACAGTTTTGATTGTTTGAAAACATAGTTTCCACTCATTGTTAATGGTTGCTATTTGCCCAATTAGTATTTAGTTTAAATTATTAATTAATGTGACACCTTTAGCATTTCCCAACGTATCATTATTGGTTATTTATATATTTTATCTGATATCTAAATTCTAACAATTATTTGACACGACATGGATAGATCAGTTGTCAAATTTCAACGTGAAATAAAAACCAATTTTGCGAAAAAGAAAAGGTAATTGATTACTCCCATTAAGGATCCAATTCAATTACAGAACTTGTTCCCATGAGAATAGCACAGGAACGTTGTGTGCAGTCTAACAAAAGTCTCAAATGGCAAAATGCTACATCATTAATTGCAGCTATTACAAACTTAACGTATCAAGAACAACCCTCAAGGTGGAATCCAATTCTTCGACACAATAGAAGAGAACACCATGTTAGTCGTGAAGAGTTCCCAAAATATCGTCCTCTCTAAAAAGATGATACCTGAAACAGTATAAAAGCCACACAATCAGTAGGAATATCAATAACATTATTGTTTTTACTACACCTTAAGCATAAATATATCAATCAGTTAGACAAGCGTATTTCCAATATTTGTATATCCATGAAAGCAAGAGATTCAAGCAGGTATCAGTTATGGCAGTCAAATACTGAACATACCAAGCAACCGGACTTTGACCAGACTCATTTCCATTTGTTTAGTCTTATAACATTTATTATTTTCCTTTGGATTTCCTAAAATTTTTGGCTTGGTAACAGCGCAGGTCTTGATGCACGCATAAGAGAAGAGAAGAAAAATAACTGTTGCTACCCACCCCCCTACTTATTATTTATTCTTATGCCAAAGATCATGTAGTACAGGCCCAGCATGGGACTCAGAGGATGTCTATCTGGTTATTCGACTCCCTAAAACTCTCTCTGCCTTCTACTCATGTCTCAC
Organism: Ochetophila trinervis; assembly: GCA_003254975.1. NCBI lineage: Eukaryota > Viridiplantae > Streptophyta > Magnoliopsida > Rosales > Rhamnaceae > Ochetophila > Ochetophila trinervis. The sequence goes on from QANX01001237.1 coordinate 28,635, forward strand.
CCTGATCTCATAACCTCAGCGCCATCAATACCTCACAGCATTAACATCATTCATCTACTATTGTTGGTTCTGTTAAGAGCTTCACTCCAAACCCAAACCAACAGAGCATTTGCAATAAATATGCTCTGCCATTGAAATGAAATTTAATGCATTGTTCTAAAGATGTGAAAAAACTCTTGTGCAGTCGCATATTAAATGATCGTTAAAAAGCATGATAGATATTTATGCATTGCAAGCAAAATGAAACTACAGTGACTACAATGATTGACTTTTACAACTAAATAACAATGGTACATCATTCCTAAATCAGAACACATTGAACCTCATAGGATAACATTGCCTCTTTGAAATCACTTCCCTGATGCAGACTACTACAACCCTACAAGCCTTTCATATATGATCATTAAAGAAAGATAGTTTGCTTTCATGTATTCAATTCTTAGGGAACGCTAGAAACTGCACAAGGTTAAGCAAGACAATTCTCACCAAAAAGAAAGGAAGAAGAAAGGTTAAGATAGAAAATTGAAAAACAAATATTAAGTTAAAAACAGCTTTATTGGGAATCAAGGAAAACTTAGTTATTTATAATCATTTAGATCATGTAAACTATAAAGTAATTCTAAATGTCATTGCAAAGATGCAAATAATATATTTATTTCTATGCCATTATCTAACCTCAGCTCAATGAGCTTATAAACTAAAAGTAGACGATTAATTACTTGATCATAAAGCCCAAATGGTAAGAAATATATAATAAAAACAAAGTAAAGCTTACTCTTTATCACTGAGCTTCACTTCAGTTCCTCCATATTCAGGCAAAAGAACTGTGTCTCCTTCCTTTACATGCACAGGAATAAGTTTCCCATCTCTGTCACGAGCTCCCGGCCCCACAGCAACAACTTTTCCAGAGTTCAGCTGAATTATCAAACATTTGGAGAGAAGATATATATAATAAATCCACCCAGAAGAATAACGACCATGATTCAAAGTGGCTCAACTTAGAGGATGAATATGTAATTTGTCATCAGATTATTACATTTTTGGAAATCTTCTAATGTAGAAACAACTTTTGCACGAGACAACACCACAGACATCAAGTTAAAACCAATTTGTAGTAGAAGGAAAAGAGAGAGTCGGTTAAACTTGGTCAAGTATTTCAACCTATCATTTTTCATGAAAAAGGTAGTAAGTAACTAGTAGCTCAGTAGTTGTCTCAACTTTACAATGACGAATTAGTCACTTTTACTTGTATCAGCATATTAGTCAACTTTTATGTTTTAACTTTCTGCTAGTTGTAATCTGATTTTCCGATAGATGAGCAAGAGAACAGAAAACATAATTTTAAAGATAGGTAAGACTTCAGAAGCGGGTAAATTTTCAGTACATGTTTAAGAACATCAAGTCAATGAATCAAAAATGGCAGAGAATGAAAACCCATATGGAATTCATATTATGAGTTGATAAACAATCCGTCATTGCTTAAAAAATAAATAAATAAAATAAATAAAAATTTAGAGAACAGCATAGAACCACATATCAAAACGCACTCAGAAGATTGAAATCAAAGAGAATTTTCGACACTACGAAAAACTAGGCAAAGAAACAGACTAGGTTTTTTTTTTGAGATACAACTCTTACAATCACAATCACAATCAAACTAAACACTAACTAAATTCATAAAATCAGCTTAAAAATTTGAAATACCAAAAGGAACAAAATCATTTTCAAAATATAGCCAAAACCCAGATTACGTGCATTTCCAATCAAAACAAAAACCAAAATCCAAGGAGAAAACACTAAAATCCTAACTAACCAAGACCCAATTGAAAAAGATAAACAAAACCCAGATGACTCAAAGTTGGAATTTTTCAAAACCACCCAGTCTTGCATCAGCTCTGCAGAAGAAGAATGGAAGTGAAGAAAGGGGAAATGGAGAAAAAAAACCTTGGTGGTTTTCTCGGGAAGAAGGATCCCGGAGTTGGTCTTGGAAGGAGGAACAATTTTCTCAACCAGAATGCGATTGAATAATGGTATCAGACGCTTCGCCATGGAAACCCAAAATTAAGCAGAAACGGAGACAGAGCTTGAAAGCGACTAGAAGCTGCTTCTTCTTCTTCTTTGGGCTTGTAGGGTTTTAGAGGGATTTAAAGTATCTGTGAATTTACGTTATTAGCCCCAGTGACATTCGTACCATGATCTTTAAAGAGGAAATGTCTGTTCTGAAATTCTGTCAAAATGCGAATAAAATAAGAAGCCTCGTAACCAAAAAAATTAAATTAAATTAAATTAACCTTCTTTGTTTTATATATATATTTTTTAAATATATATATATTTCATAATTTAGTCCTTTTATTATTTTTAATTTTATTTGAAGTTAACCCAGCGATATAAAAAGTAAAAACAAATGATGATTTTTAATCTGATTTAAATTGTATTTGGTCATTGTACATGAACTCAATAGATCCATACGCATGTATATGAAGTGGTTTTTTGGATCAAAATTAACTAACTTATTATATTATTAATATAAGAACGGATTTTCACCAAAAATTAATATAAGAACGGATAAATTTTTATTATTTCTTTAATTAAGAGTAAACAAGAAATTAATTAATTAATGATGAGTTCTAAAAGGAAAATCAAGTTCTAATCTACTGTAAGTAATAAAGTTATTTATTGTCTTTAATGATTTTATACTGTAATGCTTTCTTATATATAATTTGACTTAATGTCTATATCAACTTTTTATTTTTTTTTCAAAACAATAGATTCTTGATTTTTCTCCAGAAAAAAAAAAGAAGAACAAACTTGATATAAAATTTGATTTCTTACTCTCATTCCGAATGAAATATATCAATATGTATAGCTACATCTATGGAATTAATTAATTTATAATTAAAACAACTCTAGCTAGAAAATTTTAGACATATTATTGGTTTTTTATTTATTTACAAATTAAGTGATGCGAAATTTTTATTTAAGTTGAAGTTTGATCTTCTAATTTGAAAGTGAAGTGTTAATAATTTTGCTATTAGACCAAGTCTACAAGTACATCCATATTATTGGTTAAGTGTCATAACTTGGATTACTTTTTAATCTAAACAATATCAACTTTTAATATTAATTGAAATTAATCTTAAGAGTCATAACTTGGATTACTTTTTAATCTAAACAATATCAACTTTTAATATTAATTGAAATTAATCCTAATAAGAGGCATCCAGTGACAAAAAAAAAAAATTGTTGCAAACATAATCATTCCCAACATTTTTCTCCTCAAGAATATTTCTTGTAATTACTTATAACTGAGATTTCGATCAGTAACATATTCAGTTTTTATTTTTTATTTTTATTTTTATTTTTGTTTAAAAAAAATGTAAAACATCAGTCATTTTTTTTTTTGCTTTTTATGAAAAAAATTAACTAAAACTTGTTTGGAAATCGCTTTTGTTTTTATTTCCAAGAATTTTTTGTATTTTTTTTTAAATATTTACAAAATAAAATTTATATAAATTCATATTCAATTAATATTGAACACCAAATCTTATCCATCTAGAGATCCCGGGTTTAGACCCTACCTCATAGCCCCAGATTCTGGCCATATCCAAGCAAGACTGAATCTTGGCCCTATATGAGCAATCCGGAGTCTCGGCCAGATCCAAGTAGTCCTTAGTCCCTGTCCCATCTGGTTGTTCTGAGTCACGATCCAGTCCGGCTATTCTTGGTCTTGGCCATGACAAGAATTTTGGGATCCTGCCCATGTATGTGGTCTTGACTCTGGGTCCCAACCTCGACCAGGCAGTCTGGAATCTTGGCATTGACTAGGAAGTCAAGATCTCAGTCACGATCAGGTTATCCTGGATCCTGGCCATGACCGGAAGTCTTAGGTTCAAGCCCCGTCCAACGGTCCCTGGTCCCGGTCCAAACCAAGCGGTATCCTGAAAAAAATGAAAAAAAGAGACAAAATCATAAATAAATAAAATTTGGCAGCCACACCAGATCCTATATCAGACGCTAGCATAAGTCCTTGTGTTCTTTGCCTTGTGCGTTAATTTACACTTATTTACAATTTTACCCATTTTTCTTCATTTTTTTCTTTCTTTAAGCTCAAATCCACTTAGATATCGAAAAATATAAATTAATCCATTTTAAGTGAATAAAATATGCTAAAATCAAGTATTGAAATATATAAAACATATGTTTTGTCCAGACTATCAATTGTCCCAACCTCGTTCAGGCAGCCTTAACTCTTGGCCTTGTCTAGGTGGTCCAAGGTTCCCAACCCCGGCTGATTGTCTCGGATTCATCCTCGGTCAGTCGATTTCGAGTCTCAGCCCTGATCTTACAGTCTGGGTTTCCGACACTGTCTAAGCAGTTTGGGATCCCAATCCTGTCTGAGCGAACACATGTTTCAACCCCGATAAGGAGGACCTAGTTTCTTGGCACCAATTGGGTGGTCTATAGCCTCAGCCCTTTCGTGCTGTCTATGTTCCAGGCCTCAATCGGGCACTCATGAGCACCAAACTTGTCTGGGTGGTCCCAAATTTCGACTACATCTGGATGGTCTCATGTTTCAAATTTTTATGGGTGATCTTTGTTTTAGACTTGATCCAAACTGTCTCGGATCCTACACTTAAAAAAAAAAATATAAATGAAAATGATTTTTTTCAGTTTTTTATTTTTTCAAAAAAAATTGATAAATATTTTTGTTTTAAAATAAAATAAAAATAATTACCAAAGACTTTTTTGTTTTTAGTTTTTTCAAAATCAAAGCTTACCCCATTCACATAAATTTATTCACTAATAAACAACATGAATATTACATGCATGTAAAATCTACACACACAAATGAGTTCACAATTATTAGCTTAGACCAACTGTGTGCTCTCCAAATGGTGAGCTCGGCTTGGCACCAAGAACACTTTTGTTTCTTTATACAGAAATCCACAAAGTTATTAACTAATTAAGAAAGGACACCAAATACACCAAATTAAGAACCATGCATATATATCCAGATGTGTCTCTGTATATGTACTTGGTTAGGTATTCTCTCAAGACATAACAGTCTTCATTTCAGTATATAAATAATAATAATAATAATAAATGTAATATTCTTCCTTAATAAAACCCAAATTGAGATAAAGGTAATCTTCCTTCCACAATTGCTAGCTCTCATCAGTAAACCAGCCTATACATCATATTCTCTGTGACTGCAGATATAGAGAATTGTGAATTAGCATATACTAATTATTAGTTATTCTTCATCGATTCAGATTAAGCAAATAAGTTCATCACTACAGAAAAAAATAATGATGTAATCAAATTTGATAAATAAATAAATAAAAGTAGATTTTCTAATCTAAATTTAAATAATACCGATAGTATTACTATTATTAAAAAAATAAAAATTCATATGACCGAAATACTAAAATAAACAATATTCTATAAAAATGGTAATTATGCAGGTTATCATTTCAGCAATAAATTCAAAATTGATGATCACTACTGTGGTAACAAACAATTATTATTCACTAATTGAGAGTAGACTACGAAAGCATATATATAATTGATGATAAGTTTTTCCAAACATACTTACACTTGTAAGTAACTATTGTAATAAAAATTAATGATATGAAATTTAATAAAGCGTATTTTCTTACCCTCATTCCAAGAGAATTGTAGATCACTAGCTAGCTGCTCACCATTGATGCAACTCCACCACCATGCATATGTGTACACCTAGAATTTTGTAACAAACTGGTATACGATTACTTAATGAACAAAAAATGAATTACTCAAGAATGCGTGCATGTAATTGTATCATGTATACCATTACATTAATGATGATAAATGGGAGAGAAAGTGCACGTTGTCATTGAGCAGTTGGAGCTGTTCGATTGTTGTCTTCCCAAATCTTTTTGATAGCTGCATTAACATCACCGGCATCTAAAACCTGAGCTTTTTCGGGAACCATCCCAAATCGACCACGGGGACAGAAGTGTAGTGATCTGACGATGATTTTTTCGAGCATCGGTGCGTTTACCCAAGTACCACCACCAGAAAAACTTTTCATCTCTCTGCATTCGATTACCATTAATCTTTCCAACTTTGGAAATGTTAAGCTTTTCTTTCCACTGTAGAAGTTTCTGAGATTGTTCAAGCCATTAAGTCGTATAGTATCCAATTGGCCAAAGACAATCTCACTTTGATCTTCTTCATCTGTTTCAAGGCCAATTACTTCTGTCATTCCTTGGCAGTTAGATATGTTTAATGTTTCAAGTTGTGACAGACATTTTGCTGATGAGGGAACCATCAAATTTGTCAATGCATGGCATGATACAACATCCAAACGTGTAAGATTTTTCAAACTCATTCTGGAATTATTGGTCATCATCATTAAACTCTTTAATTCTGGACGATCATTAATTGAAAGAGCTTCCAAAACTTCAAAACATTGTAATTTACTTGCAGCAGCTTTGTCCGCATGACTTTCCATAGGCTTCCACAGATGCTTCAACGATGGAAGGTTTTCCAACGACAATTGTCTTAAATGTGTCAATTCCTTGATTTGCTCTTCATTTTGCCATATCTCACTCACAAATTCATTGTCATCAATGATAAAAAATTCTAACTTAGAGAACAGGAGGACCTGATTATCAACCATATATATTAATTAGAAAGTACTGATATTTTAATTGTCCATAAGTTTCAGAAGAAGAAATATTTATGTTAAAGACAATTAATTTGTAATTCAGTGCTGCAAGTTCTAGAAGCATTAAATATCTAGAAGATTGTTTTAAGAAAAAAAAAATCATATTTACTTGAACATTAAGTATTATTTGTGTGGCTGTAACAAGTTTAAAATTAGAGGCTTCTAGAGTAAAAAACTAGTGTAAGTCGGTCAATCAATTATTGACCATAGTGACCGACTTTTATCTGCCTATATATTTGTGTCGTGTGTACGTTTATGGTACAATAATGCTATATTTACTAATTTTTTTAATTAAATTGTTTATAATGGAATGATTTTATTAAATTCATTGAATATAGATTTTTTTATCAATCATTAAAATTATGCCACATTATTTTAGTAAATAAATTTGGTGAAAAGCTTTGGTCACTCTAGCATTGCCATGGTAGCCTTAACCAATCAGTGCATATAATTTCTCCTCTCTCCATTTACTTTCCTTCTCTCTCTTCCTTTTTTTTTTTTCAATAAATAGCCTTTTAATTAAAACAATATCTCCAATAAACCATTAAATATCCAAGCCTCCACTTTTAGTTCAAAATAGCTTTTTTATGCTAGAATGTGTAACCAAATTAATAAGAAAAACAGAGCAAGTATGAAAAAAAGGAACATTACCTTATGATCGAAGAGAGGTTGTGCACCCACCAGGTTTATATTTTGAACTTGATTGTCAACATGTGTCGGCGATGGCACAGAGTCGTTTATGAACGCCTCCATTTTGCCGCAGCTTTTAATTCGAAGGGAAACCAAAGATGGACATTCAATACGGTCGCCTGTGTAAAACCTTTTGAGTTTCGGAAGACTCATAAGCTCAAGAGTTTCAAGTTTAGGAAGCAAAACCGTTCCTAACCTTCTTTCGCCCGTGATTACCTCTTCAATCCCACTACAATTGTATATTCTCAGAATTTTCAGATGCACAAGACTGCTTGTCATTGATGATGATATCACACTCTTTAATGCATCACAATCAGAAATTTGCAATTTTGCTAAGTTATGAAACACTTCTCCTCCAAATTTATCATCCACAATTTTGCAAAGTTTGAGTCCACTTAATCGCAGTTTCGCTAAGTTGTGAAGCACTACCTGTTGACAAATTTTTCAAAAACAAAATTAGAGAAAGCGACACGTATATAGATAAAAATATTTTGTTATTTTGTAAACCCAAAATTGATGGAAAACAGATCAGGGAGCTAGTCTGCTGGGAATTCATTTATTCGACTTTAATAAATCAAAAGTGTAAAAGAAAATATTTACCTTTTCATTAAAAAGAGGCATAGGAGAGAGATTTGTGTCCACCACAGTGCAGAATTGTTGAAGCTGTGGTAGATTTTGCAACCATAATTCGCGCAATTGAGGAAACTCAATCTTTCCTTCTCCTTCATAAGTAAATATATCCTCTATAGCCTTGCAATCATGCACCTCAATTCCCTCGAGCAGTTTTGCAATGGGGAACGAGAAGAGATTCTTCAATCTGTTACACGTGTATACATATACTTTTCTTAATTTGCCAAAAGAGTCGGCTGCGAGTATTCCATAACAGATCTTTTCCAAGTTCGGCAAATGGATAAGCGACAAAAACTCCAATCTTTGAAACACACTGCAAGGATGACTCTGTCTAACCAAGTTTACAAGATACTGAATTTCACTATCATCACTGACTCGGAGAAACTCGCATTCTGGAAAACCAGCTTTATATGTATCTAATTCGTAAGCGACATTATCCATGCCCTCTAGACTTCGTAAATCTAACTCAACAGATCTTTTTAACAAATTTCCAAGGCCAGACTCAAACACTTGGTTAAGATTTTTTTTTATAAGATTGAGCTCCAATCGTCTTGAAAGAGAAAATGTATTCTGATAACCATGACGCATAAGAAACGTCCGACGTGTTCCCAGGATAATGTGGTAGCTTTCTAGTTTCATACACGTGAATATGTCTTTTGACAAAGCATCAATATCTGGAATGCATAAAGCTAAACTAGTAAGCCGTGCCAAATTCTTTAGCTCACTCAGACTAGCATTCGTTCTATCACTGTTTACTCCTTCCACCTCCCAGTTCGTAAAGCCTCTTGTCACAGTCAACTCTTCTAAACGTGTCAAGCTACCAATGACATTCGGTTGTATAACATCAAGTTTATTACAATAGTCCAGATTCAACATCCTTAGTCGAGTCAGTTGTCCAATTTCTCTTCCCAACTCCGTAACATTTGACTCTGACAGGTCAAGCATTTCTAAATTCTTGAGCTTTCCTAGTAAAGCTATGTTTGTCATTCGGCATGCTCTCAAACACAACGCTTTGAGATTTTCAAGAAAACAAAATGACGAAGGTAGTTGATTTGCATGTAAACCTCTGCTCAAATCCAAAACTCGGAGCTCTTTCAATCCTTCGAAAAAGGGATCTGGAATTTGCAACGGTTCATCTGGAGTTAGTGAGCTGTTCGTAAGAAGTAACCTGAGCTGCGGAGTTTCCAACCTTTCAGGAAGCTTAAACTCATTATTCCTTTCGTTGTCGAGCAGTAATGAAAGTGCGATTGGGGCTTGTGATTTTTCATTACTCTTATCGATGCGTTCTTCCATCTCCTTATCATTTGTTATAACATACCAGCGCTTATCTCTGGATGCAATCTGTATGCAAGCATCGCGAATGACATCATGCAATTTGACGTGATATTCTTTGCTATGATCATACTTTTTCATCAATAAACTAGAATCTTTGCTATGATCATCCTCATCCATCATTAAACTAGAATCTTTTAGATGTTCGATCAGCGTAAGCATCTTATTTTTTGCCTCTTCCAAATTAGTAATGTCTTGAAACAAGCCCATGCCCATACTGTATATCAACAAGTAGTCAACATCGATACGTGCATCTTCTCGAAACAAACTGCAAAGCAACAAAAGCGATTTTGTTTCTTCCCTTAAAAAATTGTAACTCAGCTCTATACTTGAGTACACTCTTTCATCCATTCCTTCGACGTTATTTGGATTGGACTTTTGTAGCTCTAGCAAGGCATTTTTCCAAACATGGAGTTCTCTGTTTTTCAATGCACTTGCTACTACCGTGATGGCCAGTGGTAGTCCACCGCATTCTTTAACAATCCGAGTTGCCAAATGCTGGAACTCAGCCGATTTTCTTGATATATCCCCTCCAACTTTATCAAACAAACCAATTGATTCACTATTGGATAACAATCCAACTTTGAAATTCTTTTCGATGCCCATACCATTACTTAAAACGTTAAGAAATCTGGAGGTCAGTAGTATATTGCATTGCTTTTGATGATCCCCAAAAGATAAACCAACATGATGATCCAAATCAACTTCCTTCCACACATCATCCACAATTATGAGGATCCTCTTTTCTTGACTCAATCGGTTCCGTAACCGATCCGCTCTTACTGACAAGCTCTTTACATCGAAATGAAGACCTAGCTTCTCTGCAATTTCTTGTTGAATAGTTTCCCAATTCGGGGTTTGGGATACAGTAACCATAATTGCCTGATCGAACAGCTTCTCTTCCTTTGTTTGTCTGGAAACTTCTTTAGCCATCATGGTTTTGCCTGCACCAGCCATCCCATACAGTCCAATCATAGAAACATCAGGATCTCTCAGTGCCTCCACAATTCCCTTCAAAATCGACCTTCTTGTTTCAAAGTCCTCATATCCTTTGGTTACGATTGAACTTTCTAGCACGGGACGGTAAGAAGCCTTATTCTTTTGAAAGTTTTCCGCATTTTGAATTTCACTTGTAATTTGCTGCGCCATATTCTTTGCTTCTCTACTTAACTTGCGTCGAGACAGCAAATTGGGGAATGACAGACTCAAACACGTGGTGTTTGCTTGGCCTAGACCTTTTAAAATAATGTTATTAGCCTCCTCAGTGATCTTACCAACTTTACTCAGCCAGTCTTGAACATCAGCTTCGATTTCTTCAACATTTCTTCTGGCTTCATCAACTGAATGTTGCAGCCTTTCTCTGGCATGTCCCAACTTTTGAATCTGGGTTTTGAGGTGGTCTATATACTTCGTGTAAGAAAACATACAACCCAATTCACGCCCAACTGCTCCAGCTGTGTATTCACCAACTATTCCCACAATGCTACCCACAATCTCCATCTTTACTTTTCTTTTTCTCACCTTCCTATTCTTCCAACTGTTGCACCATAAATATAGATTTCTCGATACAATAAGTATATGAAATAACCAAGAAAAAAAAATAACAAAATAAAATGAAAATTGAATACCAAATACTGACAAGATCAGCAAAAGACTGTCGACAACCTAAGTGTGCAACTTCTGTTTTTCTCTTTCTTTTTCTTCGAGTGTTTTGCAAAAGAAATTTAAGTTGAAAGGAAAAGATATATCTGCTTACAATGTTAAAAGGGACAAACGAAAACAGAGTGTAAACGCTCAAAGTTCAACTTTTTTTTCTGGATTTTGCAATCTGAAATAAATATAGAAGATCACCAAAAGTAAAACTAAAAAGAAGTCGACTTGATGAAATAAAACAGAACAAATGACTGAATTGCAAATGAGAGAGTGAAAATGAAAACAGGGAGAGACTAAGGAAAGGAAAGGTGTGTACGTAGCTTTGATGGAAGTCGATGAACGCTTATGCAGCTATGCTATTCTTCATCCTCAATGAAAAATGCTCTATTCCCCATTTTCACTGTCTAGATGGTGTTACGTAAAAGTGAGAATGAGCACGATGAAGCTATATCGTCTTTTTCCAAATCTGAATTGTTTGCTTGTTGGTTAGCAAATTAAAATTATAAAAAATAAAAAAATAAGAAGCAAAGAAAGAGAAAAAAACATTAATAATAATTATGTTCTTGATACCCACTTTAATAATTAAAGGTGGAAGAAAAAGAAAAAAGCTTTTAGATTCTCTTGACTCAGACGGATCCTCCACGATCGTTTGTCTCTCTAAACTTTTAACTTTTTTAATTATCGTTTGTCTCTATAAACTGTCAACTTTTTTAATTTTTGTTTTTTTCTTGGAATTTTTTTTTCCTGTTTAGAAATTCAGGTTTTTCTACCACTTTATGATTAATATTTTTTATTATTATTTATATTGATAAATAATCTGGAATTCTCATTTTAATGTAAAATTTTTATTTTTATCAAAAAAAAGTTTATATTAAGAAAGGATTTTAAGTTCGAATCTAGACAGTGTTATGTCATAGTTCTCCACGGCAAAAATGCACATTCAGAGATACTACCCAACTTCTTGAACTTCGGGCAATGATGCCCCGAGCAGCAGCATGAGAAACTTAATCATCTAATTCGGTCAACATCCTTCAAGCAAAAATATTCTGAGCCAGCATCGACCCTCGAGCAAAAATGCTCTCATCCGTATCATGAAAAAACTACTTCATCAGCACCACCTAAAATGAATGAAGATGATGTTTTCCAGCTCTTGAAGAAAGAACAGAGGTAGTGATCAAAGATCTATTAATGATAGAAGTTGAGATGATCGGCGAGGAGCTCCGAAAAAAGGAGATGGAGGACAGAAGGCAAGGAATGCTCTGAGGGGAGCCAGTGGAAAAGCTTGCAAGTGTCCAAATTGACCCGATGAAAATCACAAGAATTGACAAGGTCTCTCATTGGAGATGAAGGAAGCGCTCATTAAGTTTCTGAAAGATAACTCGATGTTTTTGCATGGTCTCACAAGGACATGCTTGGGATCGACCTAGAGGTGATGGTGCACAGGTTGAGCGTAGATCGTAGCTTCAGGCCAATCAAGCAAAAGATAAGAACTTTCAACCCTGAGAGTTATGAGGCAATGAAGACTGCCTTTATCACCAACTTCGGGTTATACTGCTACAAGGTGATGCATTTTAGGCTCAAAAACATAGGGTTATTTACCAAATGTTGGTAAACAAAATGTTCACTGAGTGAATCGGGAAGACAATGGAGGTATATGTGGATGACATGTTAATAAAGAGCATCAAAGCAGCCAAGCATTTGAACCACTTGGATGAGATGTTCGACATCTTAAGAAGACACAAGATGATGCTCAACCCTGCCAAGTGTGCTTTTGGAGTATCTTCGGAAAAAATTTTAGACTTCATGGTGAATCAACGTGGAATCGAAGCCAATCTCGATAAAATCAAAGTAATCATGGAGATGACCTACCCCAGGAAGGTGAAGGATGTCCAGAGACTAACATGAAAGGCAGCAGCCCTTAACCGATTCGTTTCGAGAGCCACCGACAAGTGCCTGCCTTTCTTTAAAATTTTTAAGGGCGCCAAAGATTTTATATGGACCAAGAAATGTGAAGAGGCTTTCACCCAACTCAAAAGGTACCTAAGCACATCACTATTGCTATCTAAGCCTGTTTGTGGAGAAACATTGCTCCTCTACCTGGCTGTATCAAAAACAGCGGTAAGTGCAGCTCTCATATGGGAGGAGGGGATAACCCAACTTCCAATATATTACGTCAGTAAAACTGTAGTGCAAGCGGAGACGAAGTACTCCGGCATCTAAAAATTAGCCCTCGCATTAGTTTTTAAAAAATTGATTTTTAAAAAAATTTAAAATATCTAACAAATTTTTTAAAAACGAATATTTATTTTAATAATATTTAAATCTCATTTGACAGCAATTTTTATTCCAGAAAAGATATTTTAATTAATCAAACTAAATTAGCAAAAATTTGTAATAAATTTGATTGCAAATTTAATTATCGGCAAATTAAATTGACAAAAAGAGTTAAAGCTTTTAACAGCTTTTAGTGTCCCCTGTATCATTACCGATAGAAAATTATGTCATTTAGTTTATGTAAAACTTCATAAATTTTTCAAAGACAGATTCAATTTTTTAAAAATTTTAAAAAAAATTTATTGTTTACATTCATGATTTTATAATTTATCGGCAGTAAAAAAACACTGTTACTATGTTGTTGGCAGAATACTGTTTAGAATGACGTCAGCTTTTCACTGTAAACTTTTACTGTACAACACTATTCACAATTTATTCACAATTTACGTGAAGATGCTGAAAGTTAATGTGTGTGCCTAAAAAACAAATAATAAGCGAGCACCTTTTATCTGGGGTCATAAACCGGTATTTAAAGAAGATTTTTTAGAATTTTACCTGATACTGATACTTATCGAGTGGCTTCACTCCACGTCACCGTTGGCCCCACCTTAAGACAGCATGCCTCCACCAATGAGGGCATGACATCTCATTGATGAAGGAACGTACCCACCTACTAAAGACAAAGTGCGTCCTTTCCCTCTACATGCCCATTGCCCACCAATTTAGACTTCGAGATTTGTGCAGTAACGTCGCTGTCTAACACAGACTTTTGTCATTTGTCCCATTTTGAAGCAAAAAAAGTTTTATAAAATTCCTTATCCTTTAGTAATTCTTATATTCTTATGTAATTCCACAGTTAATTTTTAACTTTTTTTATAGTTAATTTTTCACTGTTTTTCTAAAAATAAATAAATAAATAAAGGCTTTGCACTCAAATCGAAAAGCCCAAGCCAGGTACTGATACTTACTCGGCCTTATTATGCCTGTGGAGCTTTGAGTTCGTCGAAGTTGGTTGAGTATTTTTTTGGACAACGAAGATTTATTTTGACAGCCGAACAAAGAAGGGGAAAAAAAAGTCAGAGAAAAATCAACCATAAGATTACTCATATTAGTCATATAGCCAAACAGCATGTCTCAACTAGCACACCATATTTTACCCAAAAAAAAACTAGCACACCATATTATAAATATATAATATATTTATATTTACATATTGAAAAAGCAAGGCAATGTGAAAAAATCTAAAAAGTATTTCCTCAAAGGCAAATGGCATACCATACCATTTTCAATGTTATTGGAACAAGTTTTGAAATGCGTTAGCTCACCCAAAGCTTTTGTAGAGTTTTATTAACATCATCCTCCAAATCCCAAACTTGTTTTTCAATTGCCAAATCATTAAAATGCTTTGCCAAATTCTCTTTTTGCCAAATCCACTTTCTGTATACTTCAACAATTATTCCATCCAACCTTGGTGTAGCCACTGAACCATGAGAAAAGCACCAAATTTCTGGACATTGATTCACCGCAATGTTATTAAATTTGGAAATCTCATAATATTCTTCCCACTGTCCAGAATTTCCATAGTTTCGAAGGCTTTGCATGGTTGGAAAAGACTAGTTTCATGACAGTCCTTGCTGAGTCACCGAATGAATGCATACCAGAAAATGAATATTATATCAGATCTTATGGAAAACTTTTTATCGAAATATGGTGCTGTGACATTTGATTTTCTAGAAACTCTGTAATGAAACATGGCTTGGTGCAATGTTACATGGACTAACTTACAAAGAGACAAATAAATACTTGTCAAAATCTCTGTATTTCAAACCCAAATAGATAGGCCTCATTGAAAATTTACACTCATTGATGCAGAATTTTTGTCACTTATTGGTGACCATTATGCATAAGTTGTTGTCAGTCCAATAATATCTTTACACCTTATGCAGACAACAATCAATGAGCTGGCAAAGAAGCGAATAGAAATATCCTGTTCGTATTTCATTTTTCTCATTCAAATGCAATGAAGTTACTGAATGAAATTCATAAACATTGAAAAAGAATGAGTCCAATTTTTATTTTTTATTTTTAGTCTTTTTGAATTCAAAAAATTAAGCTCAAGTCCAAAATTATTGGACCAAATCGGGTATGGGATTTTTTGTGTTGAACTAAACATAATAGCAAAAAATAAATAAATTTGTCTTTTTTTTTTTTTTTCCCTCTCTGGCAAACTCTCTATCCCTCTCTGTCTTTTCTTTTCTTTTTTTTTTCTTTTTTTTTTCCCTCGCCCAATCTCATTGAATCACTCCAATGGAATAACAAAAATCAAGTATATCTTTTTGGCCGCCAACAAACCCCCCAAACAATTTTTTCTATTGTTGGAAAATATTACAGATAAATATTTTGGAAACTTCGAGTTCCAATAATATTATGAAAAGAAACAAAGGGAGAACAGAGTTATAAACAAAGAAAAGTTTTTCAAAAGAGATAGAAAACGCGAATTTAATCGAAACCATTAACTTTAGAACACAAATATCTGTCATTATTTTCCAAGGCAAACAAAGGGACATCAGAATTTCTCCAATTTTGATGACTAATGATCTCATGTGGGAAAGGAAATTAAAAATGAATGGTTTCGATCGTGGATAGCTTGTGGCTAACACAAAATGCCACAGAAACTTTATCAAACTTCAAAGTATAAAAATCTCGTACTTGAAAGCAGCTGAGTTTAGTTTAAGCATTGAAGCCAAGGAAAAAAAATTAAATAAATCTTATAATTAGGATTATGCAATCCAACATAGTTTAGATCAAAGCCTCCAACATAGCAATGACAGCTATTTCAGAAGGAATTGAAGACATAATACAGAGGTCAAAAGATAAAACACTAGCAGTAACAAGTTAACCATAACCAAACTACCAAATTGATATAACTTTAGTTGCTATAACAAAAAAATAAAATAATAATAATAATAATAATAGTAATAAGTACAAATTGGTATCCATAGCATTATCATTATGAATATCCTACTATTTTCAAACCTTTTTTTATTGATCTAAACACCTTTAATTTTCTTTACATATTAGTAAATGTGTAAACCTAGTAAAACATGGATAAAATGTAAATATTTGCATGAAACAAAAAATATAATCATTGATGTCCTCCTTTGGAAAGCTAGGCAAACAGTATCAAGTTGCAAACAATTTGTAAATTGAATTTGAAGGCGATGGAAATGGGAACGGGAAAGAAAGCTTTTTCTTTGCTATGCTTAGAAAAAAAGTATACCTTCTAGATTCTACATTCAAAGGTTGAGCTGCATGCCTCCTCTTCATAATTCTGGACATTCTGGTAGAAACAAAAACAAACAAAATAAATAAATAAATAACATTTGAGGCAAAGCAAAATTTGCTATATTATTATTTATTAGATATTATAGAAGATGGACAACAATATCATGCCTCACATAATTAGCAAAAGAGAAAAGCATTTATAAAATTACAGAATCATACGTACCCTCTTCAGTAAACAGTCGTTGCAATGCAGTAACTGGATGATGATCCTCACATAGCTTTTGCACAGTCGCATTCATGTCACCCTCCCAAAGTTGTTGCTTTGGTTTATCATATTCAATGTATTCAAAATACCATTCTATATTTTCTTGCTCCCATATCCATTCTTTCTCTATCTCTATAACTATCGAATCGACCTTCCAGCTGTCTATAATTCCACAAGAGAAACTCTGCATCTCAGGGCACTGACTCACAACTACTTTTTCCAAACGTGGAAATTTCATGGTACTGTTTCCAGAGTAAAAGCTTCTCAGACTAGGTAACTGGTGGAGAGCCAAAATCTTCAAGTTGCCAAAAACAATCTCAACATTTGTGTCGTCTCCTTTCGTGACTATTTCAATAATTCCCTTGCAGTCTGTTATGCTTAGCCTTGTGAGTTGTGATAGACTTGTAGCTGTTGAGTAAGCCAATAAGTTTTTCAATGCATGGCATTTTGATACTCTCAGAGCAGTCAAATTCGGGAAGGACATTGAGGATGGAACTAAGCTCTTTAATCTTCCACATCTTGTTACATCTAGAATTCTTAAATTTTGAAAAGCCTTGTCCTTTTGAATTTCTTCTGTCAGCAGATGCATCAGATTAGGAAGCCTGGACAATTTCAATGCTCTTAAGCATATTGGTATACCAGTAGGTCCAGCACCAAGCCCTTTATGACAGTATATCTCTTTCAAAAGAACACCACTCAAATAAAGATTCCCAAGATTCTGCAATCTATAAATATGTTCAATGGGGACTACAACTGGTTTATAGTGAAAACAACTCAAATGCAGAACTTTTAGCTTGCAGAAATATGCTGCTGGAGATTGGCTGTGCCATATCTCATCCATGATTCCACTCCAATCCACTGTCAACTCTTCTAAGTTAGGCAAGACAACCTGTGAAATGAACATTTAAAATATTTAAATATACCTCGAAAACTTCAGGATAGTATAATCCTCAAGAACATCAATGAAACGCAACTATCGCTGCAAAATAAGGAGCAAGTATACAGTATTTACCCTGGTTAATGCTTAAAATTCAGCTAAGAATTTAAAACAATGACAATGTTGTTACCAAAGAAAAGATGAAAGGAAAAGACAAAAGATAATGGTAATAGTATTGGTAATGTAAACACAACAAAAATTAGATTTCTGAAAAAATAAGGCCTCAAGAGAGAAGAAAACAAACAAGGATATTGGGAGAGGAATCACTGAGAAGATAAAAAACAAAAAAAGTTACCTTATCACTGAATAGAGGTAGCTTAGCCAGCGAGATCATTTCTTCAGGTTTATCAGTAGAACTTGAAATGAATGTCCTTAGTTTACAACAATTTTCTATCCTCAGTTTTGACAAGGATGGACATTCAATACAATTCCCCAAACAAAAGCTTTTGAGGTTAGGAAGGTCCAAAAGTATAAGAGACTCTAGTTTCGGGAGATAAAAATTTTCTAACTTTCCTCTGTCTCCAGATTCTTGAGTTCCAATGACCTCTTCAATGACCTTACAGTCACTTACCTCTAGGTTTTTCAAATGAACAAGACTTTTACAAATAGATGATGATATTAGATTCTTTAGCTTACCACAGCTCGTCACAGTCAATCTCGTTAACTTATGAGTGTAAAGCCTTTCTGGAAACTGGTCGTTCCAAATTTTTGTAAGATTAAGTGAGAATAGTTCCAAGACCTCCAAGTTGGGGAACTCAATCTGTGAATCAAACACATACCATTAGCTTTTTCACGAAGACAAGTGCTTTTCTTTCATGGAATATGCTAAAATAGTTTATAAAGCATAACCTAGTTCATAGACATGTTATAATGATAGGATTATATAAAAGCTAACTCCTTGCAGAAAATGAAAATCCAAATAATATTATCAGTATTCCAGCTTCTCAACTACAATATAAAGGCCATGTTGCCGACTAGAAATAGAATTCCCTCGGCCACGTTTTACTACTTCATGTAGGCAATTCTTAATAAAAGTCAGGGTAAGGAGGATGGAAGATTTAGACATGAATTGAATTAAAAAAATTACATTACCTTCCCATTGAAAAGAGGCATGGAAGTATTTACAAGCAAATGTCCCTCTCTGCTTTCAGGTTGAAAGAACTGAATAAGATGGGGTAGAGATTGCAATATCAGGGACTGTAAATGTGGAAACTCAATCACATCATCAGCTACATTATTAATGTTGTGAGCTTCATTTTCTCTTCCACATGTGACTATCTCCTCCATCATTCCGCATTCAGTCACTTCAATTCCTTCAAGCTGTTTAGCAATGGAGAACGAGAAGATATTTTTCAGCCTATCACAATTGATCACTGTGATATTTTTTAATTTTCCAAAAAACCCTGCTGTGAGATTTCCATGACATATGCTTTCCAAGTTTATCAGTTTGTTCAGATACAATGATTCCAAACTTGGAAAGGCACTACAAATATCAATGTCCCCCTTTGGTTTTAGGATATATTGAATCTCAGTATTATTTTCGAATTCAAGAAGTTTCAACTGTGGAAAACCTTCCTTATGTAACTCATAAACAACATTGTTCACACCCTCTAATCCATCTAAATACAAATCTTCAGATCTCTCCACCAAAATTCTCAGACCATGCATGTCTAATAGACAACTTTTGTTGAGCTTCAGTTTCAACATCCTCAGGTTTGACCTTTCATACTTATTATACCATAATGCATCTCCAATTAGTAATTTAAATCTTTCCAGTTTTTCACCAAACAAGTCTTCTGGCACAATGTTTACATATGGTATATGCATATTTAATGTTGTCAATTGAGACAAGCTTTTTAGCTCCCTAACATTGCCATTGCTTTGTTCATCATTCACTCCTTCAATCTCCCATTTTGTAAAGCTTTCTTCCATATTCAGCTCTTCTAGTCGTTGCAAGTTTGATATGACATTGGGTTGAATCACTTCAAGATCATAGCAGTATCTCAAATCCAACAGCCTTAAATTAGTAAGTTGACCTATTTGTTTGGGTAATTGCTTGATATCAGTCCTTGAAAGGTCAAGAATCTCTAAGCTCTTTAGTTCTCCCAAGAGACTTATATCTCCCACTTTACACTGATATAAACACAATGTTTGGAGATTTTGAAGGAAACGTAAAGATGAAGGTAGCGGTTCAAAACATAGAAAAGTCAAATCTAAAACTTGAAGCTCTTTTGTTTCTTGAAAAAAGTGATCTGGGATCTGCAAAGATTGATAGGTGGAATTGATAAGAAAGAACTTGAGCAATGGACATTCCATCCGAACAGGAAGTTTGTCAACATTGTTGGATAGTAGTGAAATTGCATAGGATTCTTTGAGCTTTCCCTTCTTCAAGCATTCGTTTATCTCAGCAATACTTCCTATGTTATACATTTGTCTCTCTTTCGAACCAATCGATATGACAACATCACGAATTATATCATGCATTTTAACTGTATTGACATAATCACCGTCCAATAAAAAGCAAGAACTTTTGAGACTTTCTACCAATGTAAGCACCCTGTTTGTAGCCTCTTCTAATTTAGTGATGCCTTGAAACATGCCCAAGCCCAGACCATATTTTAGTAAGTAGTTGACACTTATGTTTGCATCTCCTTCATGTAAACCACAAAGCATTAGCAATGATTTTGCTTCTTCACTTCCTAAAAAGTTATAACTCAACTTGATACTTGAGTATACATTTGCATGCATTCCCTTGATATTCGTCGGGTTTGACATTCTTAGTTCTTGCAAGGCATCCTTCCAAACAGGATAACTTTTATTTTTCAATGCATTTGCAATTGTGGTGATTGCAATTGGTAAACCACCACATTTTTTAACAATTTGAGTTGCTAAAGGTTGAATGTCAAAATTTTTAACGAAGTCGCCCACAATTTTGCTAAACAAACCCTGTGCTTCATTTTCAGATAAAATTAAAATCTGAAAATTCTTTTCAACACCCATGTCATTGCATAAAACATCTTGCAATCTAGAGGTCAGCAATATCTTGCATCCCTTCTGACCTTCACCAAAAGATATTCCAACATCATGCAAGTCAAGTTTCTCCCACACATCATCTACAATTATGAGCAGCTTCTTTTCTTGACCCAGCCTATATCGAAGTCGATCTGCTCTCACAGATAAACTTTTTTCTGCAAATTCTAAACCCAACCTGTCACCAATTTCTTGTTGAAACTTGTCATAATTTGGGATTTGAGACACAGTAGCCAGAACCACCTGAGTGAATAGGTTTTCTTCCTTTGCTTGTCTAGCAACTTCTTTAGCCAGCATAGTTTTCCCCACACCACCCATCCCATACAACCCAACCATGTCAATATCAGGATCTCTTAAAGCCTCCATAATTTCCCTCAAAATTGAGGTTCTTGTTTCAAAGGCCTCATAACCTTTGACACCAGCAACTCTCTCCAAGATGGGGCGGTAAGAAACCTTATCAAATTTTTCCCCACTTTGAATTTCACTAACAATAGCTTCCCCCAGCTTCTTTGCTTTCTTACTTAGTCTATGCCTTAAAATCGGATTCGGAAACGACCCAATTGATGAACACTTGGTATTTGCTTGGCCTTCATGTTCAAGGTACTTCTCTGTCTCTTCATAGATTCCACATACTTTAGTCAGCCAGTTTTGAACTTCAACCTCAACTCCATCACCTTTCCTTGTAGCATCATCAACAGAATGTTGCATTTTGTCTTTCAGATATTTCAAATGCTTGATTTCGTTTTTGAGGCTGTCAACATTTCTTTTGTAGAGAAAGATAAAACCAAGCTCACGACTCACAGGTGAAACCGTGTAATGACCCAGTTTTGAGACAATGAAGATAATAGCTTCCATGTTTACCACCAATTTACTCTTCTTTTCTTGCTACTCTCTCTCTCTCTTTCTCTCTTCTCTCTAGAGCTCCTCTCCTTTCTTACAGTGTTCAACTCTTATAGGCATCATAAAAAAATGTAAAAGCCAAAAATTAAGTGCAAAAGTGATAGTAATTACCAAAGAAAAAAGTGAAACTTAAAAAGACATAAAATGAAGCAAATGAATAGCGAAGGAAAGAGAACGTAATACATACCAACGTATAGCTTCCTTAATTTCTGCGGCAAAAGAAAACACTGAAAAAGATACTCAAATCGAACTACAAAAAGTAATCTTTTGGAAATCAACACAGAAGAGAGGAGCTCTGCTTCTACACCTTTAAATTGGCAACGCTTAGAAATCTGAATGGTATACAAATTAGAAGCATTAAGATGCTAGGAAGAGAGCATAAAGCATGACATTTGACCAATTTCAACTGGCAAAACCCCATCTCAGTCCGTTCTTCTCCCTTGGGAACTCTTAGCATCAACAAGTCTTTTTTTGTTATTATTTATTTATTGCTAATATATATATATAATCAAAAGGTCTTTGTCTCATCGTATATATTTATATATCTATTGAATTAAAAAAATTAAAAGAGTTGATTGGTGTATCTCCTCCAATCCTGAATGGAGTAGTTAAATTTTAATCATTTTTAGCTAGAAGTTAAAATCTTTGTCAACTTAGAACTTTTAGGCTTGTCTCACTGTATATATCATAACCACTGTCCTTTCCATATATCATGCATTCCATGACGTGTTATGTAAAAAAATTCCATTTTCAATTTTCCTGGCACCCTGTCCAATCATTTATAATTCGGATAATCTATCCTACAAATTATATATATATATAGATGAAGAAGGTTTGATGGTATGCTTAGATTAGATCTCAATGTGTAGCGTCTGGCAAAATCAATAACTTTGGACCTCTTCTCTTCTGTTCTCTCACATGCTTTATTAAAATAGATGACCAAAAATTAGATGGGCAGAGACACTAAAAAAAACATGTGAACATGTGGATTTTGGTTGTGTCTTGGGACATATGGTGTACTAGAACCACCTAATTTTGTTGTACTATAATCTCTATAAATGTTTTGCAAGATTCACATTTTCCTTTAGATTCTGGGTTTTCTTTCTCCTAGCTACTTAGGAGTTCTGCTGGGGAAGATTTTGAACTCGACTAGTTTCAGGAGGTTTACAACAAAGTCGGAAATCATTTCGAAATCAAAGAAGGTGAGAGGGGAGGATTCAGATTGACAAGTTTGGGGAGAATCTTTTAATTTTAAGTTTGTGTTCAACACAAAGGAAGAAAGAGACTTCCATATTTCTGGGAACGGTTCATAAGGACTCCATCAACAGGAGGAGCATTGTAAAGCACAGATCCTTGAGGTTTAAAGCACAGTGGGGAGGATACTACCTCATTAGTGAAAGTTATAGTCAAGAAACTTTCCCTACTCTTTAGAAAACTGACAATTTGATAGTGCATAAAAGCCAAACAATTAAGGCAATATTGGAATGAAATTAAAGGTTTTCTTTTCCATCTACCATATATTATTTTGCATTAATAAGCTATAAGAAACGATCAGTCTACTTTTTCTTTTTCTCTTTTTTTTTTTTCTTTTTTTTTTTTAATGCTTAAAAGACGCTGCATTGAGGCAAAACTATCAATCAGTCTACCTTTTGGATTCTACATTCATCAAAGTTCATAACTATGGTCATTCAGCATTGAAAAAAAAAAAAAAAGGAGGAAGACGAAGAAGAAGAAACTAGATTTGCTCTATAATTTGGTCTCAAAGTCTAAAATGTCGATTGCGTGAGTGAATTGGAATTAGAATTGGCTTAGAGAGTCCGGATGAGCTGGCTTTCAAATTACCTAATAGGAAATTTCTTCTAGACCCTTTAGTTTTGTTATCATAATATTTAGATCCCACCTTTTTTTTTTAAACCATCATATATTTTTTTTAGCTTTCTATATCTATCAAGATAAATTTATCTGTCAGTTTTTTATAATTTAATTTTAATAATTAATAGAACAAAAGGAAGTTAAACATCAACATTTTATGATCGAATAATATTATAAAAATACAATTTTAATTTTTAACTGTTAAAATTAACCAGTATAAACTGATAAATGGAAAATCAATGATGATTTTAAAAAAAATTAGAATATAAATGTAATCAGGATAAAATTAAAAGGTCTAAATAAAATTTTGCCATATATATATTCCCTTAATTAGCTTGTAACGGGGAACTTCATCCAAGCTTCCTTCAAATATTTCTCTCTTCCATATTTTCATACGTCTCTTTTCTTTATTATTATATCCGATCGATTGCCTTCAATTTTTATATTCAGTCCAAGGCATTGATCCTCTTTCATTTTTTTATCTCAACAACCATTAGTGCATTTAATCTTTTTGTTTGCTTTCGTTTTATAATATATATTTCATAAGAATTTTTTTTTTATTTTTTATTTTTTTTGGGTTTCCTCAAAGCCCAAGCCCGATCTTGGCTTCTTGGACTTATTTCCCTAAGGGCTGGATATGAATTGAGGCACTGAACTATATTCGTAAAAGTGGGTTCAGCCCAGCTCTGTCCAAAATCTAGACAAATTGAAGGATCTACTCCCCCATACTCAAAATTAAAAACAATGTTTCTCTTGGCAGCAGGAGCAAAAATTTAAAAACTAAAATAAGATAAAAATAACCATAATTCCCAAAATTTCATTTTTCTTAGTGATAATTAAAGGAAATATAGTATCAATTCATAATACAACTCACACAAGTATATGCATCATAACTATCATGGTAATGCGTAAATTATTTTATAGCGTGCATAAACCGATTCGGACCAATCAATCCGAGTTGATTCGATTTTATTTTATTATAATGATCGATTCAAGAATACACGTTCATTCATAGTCCAACATACATATGCAATTCGGATTATATATCCATGAATTATATATCATTTATGAGACTCTTGTATATGTAATTATGTATATATGTAAATCTTGTACAACATAAAATTTTACTAGTCTTAACACATATTGAAATGCACCTCAAACGTTTTTAAGCAATTAAACAACAAGTAAATTGTAATACTGCTATCTATCCTCTTTACAAGGGAAAATTCTTACTCACCAGCATATCGTTAGTTTATATTCTTTTTAAGGTGTTATTACAAAGAGAATTTCATCCTGATCGATAAATTAACTGTTCAATTTTTCCAGCCATGGTTGTGTAATTGCATTAACTTGTGTAAATCCATAATCGATCATTCAATAAATAGTAACCACCCACTTCAACTCTTTTTTAAGGCCTAATAAACACTTAATAGGTATTTAAGCTTTTTGCAAGTAATTAATCAGAAAAGATAAATAGTATATATCTTACTACAACAAATTCCAAGTTACAATTTTTTTTTTCTCTTTTTTCTAACAACACATCCATAATTATATTACAAGAAATCCCATCAGCATAGAAAAAGAAATGACAGCTTAACAAATCACTGTTAAAAAATATTATTACAGCTGAATCCATAAATTATGTTAATTTACAACCACCAAGAAGAAAACTCCACCCACCCTAATAAAAACCTTCCAAATGGTCATACACCAACTGACCAACATCTCCATTTTTATGGTTTGCAATTTCAGAATTGTTTTTCTTCTTTCTACAAGATGGGACACATACAAACTCCACTAATATATATATATATATATATATATATATATATATCTTAATTCCTCAAAAATCAAAGACTCTTTAAAGGGCAATTACAACAATATTGCCTGAAACATTCACATACATATGGACAATATTGCATATATATTCAGCAATCCCATCTTTATAATGGAAAAATAAAACAAAATCTCAAAACAAGGGAATGAAGGGAAATAAAAATAAAAATAATCAAACTTGTTTTTATATATTTGTTTCCTATTCTATTCTCTCTGCTTATCTATTATGTAAAGGATTGGGACCAGTATGGATTCTTCTCTTTTGATCACCAAAAACAGAATCATCAGCACCATTTTCAGTACTTTTGTCTCCTCGTAAAAAACCAGCTCCAGATTCAGCAGAAGAAGAACTGAGCTGCTGCTGCTGCTGATGATGATGATCAGAGGCAGCAGACCCAGTTTTAAAGCTTCCAAATTTAGCAGACCCATCAGCAGAAATTGAAGTTTCTAACAGTAAAAACACCAAAACCACAAGTAAAACAGAGAAGCAAGCAAGACGAAGACCCATTATCTGTTTCACTTTCATGCTCCAGAACAAGATGCATGGAATTAACCTTTCTGTATACGTCTAGCTCAAAACCCTAGGAAATAAGCAAAGAGACAAAGCAGCTCTTTGTTTGGATTGGATCTGATATTATATAAACAAAAGGGTCTCCAAAAGAGAACTGTGGGAAAAAAGTGGTGCACCTTGAGAAGCGAAAGAAAATGAAAAGGGATCTGATTGTTTTTCCTCTTTTGTCTCAGATGGGGTATGAGCTTCTTGAAGTCCGGGCTCTAAAAATGGAGAAAAAGACAGAGAGAGAGTCAATGAGGAGTGAGAGTCAAAATGCATTGGTTGTGGTGCCTGAAAGAAGAAGATAAATTTGGCTCACAAGGTGTGCTACTGCAATTGGAAACCAACTTCAGAGAGCTCATTTTTTTTCTCGTGGGAAAAAAACTAAGCAGGTGGCAGAAGAGAAAGTGAAAGGAATTGGTTTAGGTGATTCTTCTTCGTCTTGTTGCTACCTATCTTTATGAGAGAGAGAGAGAGAGAGCGGTTTGGGTATTTGTCTGATCACTGATGTCAATGACAATCTTGGGTCAGGGTGTGATATAAAAGCATTTTTGGACTTTTCCCTTTTGTTTTCTTTTCACCCATTTATTTGGCTGAGTTAAAGTTGACCATTGCAATGAGTGTGTATGTGTTCGGTAGTTATGAAAGTAAGTATGAGCAGAAAGCAAAATGCAGATATATAAGCATAAAAATTAACACTTAATCTGGCTAATTCTGATTAAGGAATTATACATTATCTTTGTTTCATGTGCACATTTTTAGTAAAATATTCTTCTGTTGACTGTTTGCTAAAAAAATTAATGTGCATATGTATAATACCATATCAAAACTACAATATAGTGCTATTGTTTTATGAATTTGAATTTGTATTTGTATGAAATAGATTAAAATTGAATTATTTACTATAATATTTAAAATAATATTTTTTTCTTTTTTGATAATTTAATGATCGTAATTTATTTCTCATATATAAGAAATTATATTGATATGTTTTAAAGAATGCATATATTTTTCATCTCTATAAATAAATTTTAGACACTATAAGCTTGTTTGATACGTTGTATTGTATTTAATTGTATTATATTAGATTGTATTGTAATGTATTAAATTGTATTGTAATGTATTATATAATACATCTAATGTGTTTGGTGCAAAATTGTATTAAAATGTATATACAATATAATATTGATATACTATAGTATTTTATTAGACTATTTTATTAAAATTTAAAAAATTTAACTTTTAACTAAAATTTTAATTTTTGAACTTTTATTAAAACTTTTAAATTTTAATTTTTAACTTTTATAAATTTTTTAATTTTATTAAATTTTTTAATTTTTAATATTAAATTTTTTAATACTTATTGAGTACTAAAAATATTAAAAACAAATTAATAGTAGATATAACTTAGATTGTGGGTTTTACTTTTGCTTTCTTATTTTAAGTTCAGCTAGCAAAAATTACAAATAAAACAATAAAAATTATAAATATTATTTAAAATGACGATATAAAATAATATATGTTTTCAATATTTACAAATTTACCATTTTGCTAGCAAAAAAAATAAAGCATAAAAAAAATAAAGCATAAAAAAAATAAAAAATTTGACAGTAGATATGTCCCAAGAAAAAATGATGAGGTGTATTATGTAATACAAAAAAATTGATGTATTAGTTATATATCATATTTTGTATTAAAATATTAAAATGTATTATATAATACTATACAAATCTAACATCAAACACAGTACTAATTTTAGTTAATACATTCTATCTAAATAATATTTCCCTATCCATGGTACCAAACAGATTTTGTACTATTTCACTCATTTTAAATTTCAATCATGTAGTTTTCTAGATTCATGATATAAATACTAACTATTAGCCCATACTAAATATAACATATACATATTATAGTGTAGATATGTAGCTCTCTTAATTTTAAAGAACTGTATAACCATGCTTTAAAATGAATATAGACATTCTAATTTCCTTTTGTCTTTCTCAAATATTTGTTTTGGCATATACTTTTAGCATATAATGTGTGTATGTGTATATAATTTTTAGTTTAGGACCAGGATATGTAGCCAACTATCCATTTTAAATGGGTCAAATTAAGAGATAGGAGTTGAGAAGTGGGTCAAAAAGTAAAAGACAATATGTATTTGTGGTGTCTTTTTTTCTCGGTGGAAATGATGTTGTCTTCATTCACTTCATATAATTAAATCACTTTGCAAAAAGCCAATACATGAAAGTCATAGCTAATTGATTTTAGCACCCATTTAATGATCTTAAAAAACATGGCAGAATGTTGCGTATATATATACTGAAAGTTTTCTTTTTAGAGGGGATTACTTTTTATTGTTTTCTTCACAATTGTCTTTAATGTTTCATCATAACTAGTATATTTATGTAATTCTGAAACTTGTACATCTCAAATAAAGAAAAAGTAGAAAAAATAAAAATGTTAATGCATAAAACCATGCCCATGGGAAATGAAGGATGCTTTTGCCAGTTGTGTAGGCCACCATTGTTGATTATATATATAAATGGGTTTTGACAGCCAATTCTTCACCATTCAAAGAGAAAGACAAGTCTTTCTTACAAAATACAGTTACAACAAAATGGGACAAAAACATTAAAAAAAAACTTTGTCTTGTAATATACTCTTCCTTTTTCCTTTCTCATAATTTTCTTTTTCTTTGTATAATCTCATTTTCAAAATATATATTCTTTGAGTGGTTCCAGTTTTTAAGATTTAAACATCACTTTTTATTTTCTTCTCTTTTTATTCTTGGCCATGTTTGGTAAAAATTTTAAAAAGTCAAAAATAGCTTTTAAAGCTCAAAATATGCTTTTAAAAATATTTAAATAAATTTATAAAAATGTTTTAGATTTTCAGAAATCAATAAAAAATAGCTTTTTAAAAAGATGTTTTATGAAAAAAATAAAATAAACAGAAACAAAAGTAAAAAATATGTTAAACGGAACATATATATGCCTTTTAAATAATTATAAATATATATACCCTTTGAAAATATAGTGGTATTTATGCGTACAATCAAGTTTGGAGAGGAAAAAAAAGACAGAAGTCTTCTAACTCCAATTTAACAAAACAATAGCAAAACCAATTTGCTTGTTTTGGTTTCCAAAAATCAAAAACCCTTTTCAAGAGCATTAGAAAAGAAAGCCTTAAATAGAAAGTGTGAATCCAATTCATAAAAAATTAAAAGTTAAAAAAAAAAAATTATAAAATATAAAAGATAGGAAGATCTATCTTTTATAAAAGATGTCAATAACTTAACGATCATAGATTCAAAACTCAATAGCTTTACTCAAAACAAAAGTAACTCAAATGTCCAAATAAGTCTATATATGAAAAAAAAATGTTAAAGATAAAATATAAAAAATATGATCCCTCATTTCTTATCCACTTTTCTTTAGGATAGTGGTAATTCAATAGCTAGATATGTATTGTAAAATAATCAAATTAATTTTTTTAATTTAATACTTTTATCGCTTAACAAAATTTAAATGAATTTTTTTTTTTTTAAAACTAAGTGATCTAAATAAGACTTCTTTTTCTTTTTTTTTTTTTCGTATTCATCAATCCACGCGAATATCAGTTACAACCACGCTTGGTGCCCACATGAATTTGTGCTTTTTACGAGTATACTACTTTTGCTCTTTCACATATACACGTTTGAACATTATATTCCTCTAGCTTCTTCAACAAATTTCAGAGATTTTTTATCATCAATAAAAACTTCAAACAAATTCAATAAGTTTACACACCCATAGATGTGTGTACCATATGACCCATAAAAACTGAGCTATATGAACTAACAAAAGGGTTATAGTTGAATGTTGTTGATGATGATGATGAAGGATAACCCACCACTCTCATCAAAGTTGGGACAGCAAAGGGAGTGAGTGAACATTTAGTGAGAGAGAGAGAGAGAGAGAGAAAAAGAGTAGTAGAGAAATAGAGCTTTGACTGACAAACAACCAAAAAGATGAGACAATGTGTTATTGAGTATATTAGGGTTATCATTAAGGGAAAGACTACTCTCCATTATAAATTGGTGGCCAAGCAAAGGTTTTTTAATTAACCTGTCCTTTTTCCTTTTTTCTTTTATTCTTTTTTTTTTTTTTTTTTTTTGTGTTTAAAAAATTATTTGGTCAAAGTCATGGTGCTCTACCATAATTGGGATCTCAACTACTTCCATAAAATGTGACAGGAAAGAGAGACATGGATTTTCCCACATTCATCATAGCTTCCCAAGTAAAGAATTGCAACACCTTTAATTTTCAGGTAACTTAGTTGTAAATTTTTAGGGTACCATGCCATTCTGCAGAGTCGGTACGTTTCAGGCCTAGAATGGAGCAGCTTGCCTTATTTTTTGTGATAATTAATAAAGATTCTAAAAAATAAATTTGTTCAAACTGTATTGTTAAGACATTTATGAAGTCAATATAACTATCACATGAAAATAGATAGCAAATTAAATGCTACAGAACAAAACTAAGAATAGCAGACAAAAGAAAAAGTTTTTGGTATCAAATTATTATATTAATTTAAAAGCAGCTTTTAAAGTTTAAAATTTACTTTTAAAAATATTTAAATAATTTTTAAAAATATTTCACACTTTTATCGGTCATTTTAACCAAAATTAATAATAAAATAGTTTTTTCTTTTGAATTTTTAAAAAAATAAATCCTACCAAACAGAGCTTAAAACCAACACAAAAAGTCATTTCAAATAATACTGATAGTGTTAATAGAGGTGATTACACAAAAAGTCATTTACATATTAAGTATAGTCTCAATTTTTTATTTGGTGAAAATATTAGAACTTTCATTTACAATTGTCTACCCCAGTTTGAACTTTTCTCTCTGGAAAAATAAAATTAAATATATTCAGCACTTCGGAATACTAAACTTTTCACACACAACCGTTATACATATGCAAGTTCCACATAGTTTTATATGATGAAGAGTTTGATGCTCCAGGATTACCAAAATTTTCCTCCTTCCATCGATCCAGGAGAGCCTTTTCCTCTCTCTAAATTCCTAATGCCCATGCTTTGAATCTAAAATTACTATTTTTTAGATAAAAAAAATACTGGAGCGTATAAAACCATTTCACTCTGGGCCTCACACTTTAACAGTTCAAATTCCAAATAGTTTGATACTTTCACCTTTATATCTCCAATAAGAAAGAACTAAGCAGAAAGAGAGAGAAGGAAAAAACAAAAACTAACAAAAAGAACCTAACTTGCTTACAATATGAGAAATTGGAAATTAGGAAATATTATTCTTCTTGCACCTTAATCCACCATTCATGTTTGTTAACATTTTAATCATATAATAAAAAATTACAAGTATTCTCCATAGGCTTGGCAATGTGTCGTGTTGAACCGTGTTCGTGTCGTGTCAAATTTTGTTCACCCGAACACAACCCGTTAAGTTTTCGTGTTGAACCGTGTTCGTGTCGTATCGTTTCGTGTTTGTGTCGTGTTTTATTCGTGTTTACTAGACATGTACATGAGTGTTTTATTTTTTATTTAAATTAATATATATTGTCAAATGATAAATCATTACCAATTCATGTCTATTAAGCCTAAATACATATTCAAATGATATGTTAAACATTTTAAAAAATATATATTAACATACTAAAATTTAACATAAATAATAACTCTTAATTTAAAATAAATAAAATATTACAAATTAAAGTTATATTAAATATTTATCTTGACTAAAAAACAAAATATGCATTTCAATTATAAATTTAAAAATATTCAAAATATTATAAAACAAACTAAAATTAATTTAAAAATATTATAAATCAAACTGAAATTGTGCATCCAATATAAATAATAAAAAAGATAAAATCTAAAACAAAATATTAATATATATAAATAGATATAAAAATTGTAATTTTCCAATGAAATAAAATATAAATTTTATAGTTTTCTAAAACTAAAAAAATATAATGTAAAAAGTTAACTATAATGAAATTAATATTTTTCTTATCGTGACTCATCGTGTTAACATGTTCCAATCCGTTTCAACCTATTTTCTTATCATGTCTTATCGTGTGACACTGATATTAACCCGACCCGATATCGCAGACCCAAATCCGCAAATTATCGTGTCATTTCGTGTCGTGTAACATTTTGCCAGGTCTCTCCACCGAAAGAAGAGAGAGATTTTGGTATTAATTTAAATATTAGTTTATATTGTATTCCATTGGTTTTATATTATTTGTGTGGGACATCAAAACTTAAAAACTAAATATGATACAGTGATGTTCTATTAACTGCAATAGGCAGCTCCAGCTTAAGACAATACTGAACACAATAACTGTTTCCCCCCTCAAAAAGAAAAATATAACCAGATTCATGGCTTTGGATTTATTCCTAAGATTTAAACTTATCTGCCTGCAACTTCTCATATTTTAGAGGCATCTGCGGTAACTCGGCTCAAGGCAATAGCAGTCTTGGAACCAGATGGACGGCCTAATTGCTTGCTGATGAAATCCCCAGCTTTCATAAGCTTTGCCAAATCCACATTTGTTTTCACACCAAGTCCATTGAGCATGTACACTACATCCTCAGTGGAAACATTCCCTGAAGCTCCTTTGGCATATGGACACCCACCTAAGCCTGAAATGGAGGAATCCACCACACTTATTCCCATCTGTCAACACACAATAAAACTCCGTAAGATATCTTTTTGGCTTCGCATCTAACAGAAATTAGTTTCGATCCAGAGGAATTTTGTCATTCAATAGCATAACTCCAGAAGGCTTCACGCATGAGTTTAAGTTACTATGTACGCCATATACTTCACAAAGTATAATCTGGCATGGACAGGTTTGGCTTGTAAGAAGGCTTACTTGGAGGGATACCAAAATATTCGGAAGAGATTGTCCATAAGTGTCATGGAAGTGGACAGCCAGCTTCTCAACGGGAACAACAGCCATCGCAGCTTCAAGCATGGGAACAACAGTTCCTGCATCAACAACAAAAATAAGACAAATAGAGAATTGACTTTGGATATAATTTGGGACAAAATTGTACTTGCAAAAGAAAAAGAGTAAACTCAAACAACAGCCCTAGAGTTCAGTAAGAAATGGAATGCAAATAAGAGATTGGAAAGGCAAGAAGCAATGTGTAAAGTTAGCCAATCCTCATTGAAGTAGAACAAACTCCAGTTAAAACATCTGTACAAGAAGTCTCTGTTTAATGTACTGTACTGTATTTTACAGGAGAAGGAAGAAAAGAAATCATCTTTGTTGTATAACATTACCAGGTGTAGCAACTCCAATTGTGTCACCAAGAGAAATTTCAAAGCAGCCCATTTCATAAAGTGCTTTTGCCACATATGCCACTTTTGATGGTGGAATTTCTCCTTCAACAGGACATCCAACAACACATGATACATACCTAATCAAAGTTGGTGCCAATTCATTAATCTCAGAACAGCCTAAAGATAATGTATTTTTTTTCCAAAACAGAAGCAACAAATCTTTATCATAATCATTGTTTCTTAAGATTGACATGCATTATAGAAGCAAACTATAAGCTGTAGTAGTTTCATATTTATATCATTCTAGAAACTAATACAGAGCTCCTAAACCAAATCGCATTCAAGACAATTACATGAATGACAACCAAGTCTGCAAAATTAAAAATTTTAATCATGAGACATAAAATTAAGACAAGATAGAAGCTCTACTACTTCAAATTAGCAATAAGGACATATAGATAGCCAAAAAACCTGGAAAAACTCATCATATAACCATCCCTTGGGTCACTGCAAAGGGAATCAAAGTGTCCATGCTCAGAGAGAGAGAGAGAGACAGAGATGAAATGGGAACATACCCTCGAACAGGAATTGAGAGCTCCTTCGCAGCATGCGTAACAGCAGAATAACGAGCAAGACTTTCTTCAATGCTACAATTAATGTTTGACTTTGAAAATGATTCAGAAGCTGATGCAAAAACTGCTACTTCCTTTGCACCAGCTGCAACAGCAGCTTTGAAGCCCTGCAAGAAGTTGATGTAGTGTGTCAGAGAATCCCATAACATAAACATGTTACTATTTAAATTCTGTTCTCCTCAGTGTCACTCACTTTTAGATTAGGTGTCAAAACAGGCAATCTGACACCATCTAAATCACGAACTCCGTCCATTACATCCTTTGCATCTGCTAACTAAATAAAATGAAACAGAGCAAATTAAGGCAATTTATATTCAAATCAAATTAGTAATATGCTGATATTTTAACTTCAAAATTAAGCTGCCAGTTGTATGAGAGAGAGAGAGAGAGAGAGAGAGTAAACCATCTAAAAAGAAACTGCATCAACAACTCCAAAATATGTTTAAATGAAATAAGTCCAAGTTTCTAAATCATACAAGTGAGATACACCAGAAAATAATTCATGAACCATTAAAAAAAAATAGTGTTACTGTCACATTAAACACTTACAGACTCCCGGGGTTCTCGATGAAACAGAGTTCAAAGAATCCATGTTTATTTGATAGAAAAACTTAAAAATAAGCACTCGGAAAATTTTGTGCTTCATGAAAATTTAATCCATAAAGATGCATTTACATTGAACTTCATAAATTTTTAGGTTAACTATTATTAATCTTTTACACAAAATTGAAAATTTTATAAATTTAGCAAGTCACTTAAGTACATAATTATAAACTAATTACCTGAGGAACCCATTTAGGTGACACAAAACTTGTAGCCTCAACAACAGGCAATCCAGTAGATACTAATCTACGAATCAGCTCAATCTTTACAGCTGTAGGTACAACATTCTTCTCATTTTGTAGTCCATCCCTAGGGCCCACTTCAACTATCTTTACAAACTTCGGTATACCTTTCAAAAACTGTTGTATTTATAAATATAATTAGAAGATGCATATATGGTGCATAAAAAAAAATTGATTGGATCAAGAAAACCTATTAAACAGAAGGTTATAACAAGAGCCTTGTCTGTAAGACACTAAAAATATGGCTTTGTTTCCGTTATTGAATCACCTTATTTGTTATATTCTGTATTCCTTTCTCATTGTACTTGGCATTATATTGATGATCTAGAGGATACCATGGATCACAACCATTTCCAAGTACCATGTGGTTCTTGCCTAAGCTCAAAGTCCTTCTATTTAAGGAGTCACTTTGAGAGAAGTCTCTTGTTTGTCTTTTCCATGGGAATGCCTCTCTTGTACATTTTTCATAATCTTCGCTGCAAAAGAACAGATGTTTCAGGTTATACAAGCAATAAAAGATGGTATTTTAGGCACCACCAACAGTGACTAAATTATTTAACATTTAGACTATGAAAAGGTGATAAGAAAGGCAAGAAACAATTATGACTAACACATTTACCTTAAGAAAGGACTACAAAAACGTATTAACAAACATTTACTATAAACTGAAAAAGAAAATAAAGGTGGTTAAACATACTTAAAATACTTCCTTTTCTTTAATAGCTTTCAATGGTATCATTTTGATGCCAAATCAATCAGATAATCAATGTTTAAGGGAAACCAATATATATGCATGCAAAGGTACCAACACATGCTCACAAGTATAAAGACACTCTTAGATAAAGGCAAGGGCATGTTTCCACGACAAAGCCATGAACACTGTACTGACACAGATAAGCACATATATAAACAATAAAGATGGAAACACATGTCCAGATTATTTGTGCCATCAATAGACACATAAAACATGCAAATACATACCTGCATAAGATATGAGTTCTAAACAAATTAAATTAATATATCACTTACTTGCAACAATTGGATGTGCTACAATTTCTTCCTTCAATCCAGCGATTCCCTAAACCCATATTATCGTCTCTTGGCCGGCAAGCACCTGATGAGAATCTTTGGATCCTTTCTATAGTATTCATACTTGGCAACTTGTCAAAACCAAGTGGCTCTTCCAAGCTTGACATGGTGGAATGCAGATGCAAAAGGCTGAACAAGAATAAATGAACAAAGTAAGTGCTCTGCGACAGAGATCTATGAAGTTATTTCAGGCTTTAGTAGCTAGGACTAGATCAAGGTCAGACCTTTAGGCGATGGGAAATCTCCCATTAAAATGTTTCTAAATTTACTAAAATGGTTGGAAGTTTCACACTTCAGATAGTATTACATTTTTCCAAAAACTAGAATGTACTTTCTAACTCCTTAAGGAAGCATCATAAAAATCGCAAGAAGTAGAAATGATCACCTGCTCCAGATAATTTAATATGAAATCACCACTTACAAGCTCAAAACATAGAGAGATTTCAATTCCATAACCTCTAATTATTCATACCATCACCAACAAGTAAACATACAGATAGTTATCACTATAAATCTAACAGTTTGTTCTAGCTATGTTGATATTCTATAAAATGATAGGCCATCTAGTCCATAACAGCACTTTAATGTAAGTTATTCTTCTTGTCCCTTCTTCAGCCCTGCCATTATTGTTCCTTCAACTTCAGCCAAACCATGATTAACTTAAGTAGTCATTATAATGCTCCACAAGCAATCTGATCTTAACCCAACTTCCATGTTTACTATCTTAGACATGTATTTGCTTCTAATATCCTTACCCATTTAGGCACTCTACATCTCATTCTTCACTCAAACAAAAGCGATTAACAACTCATATTTTTAGTTAACGCTAAGCAACGATGATGAAAGCTTCATCAACTACCATACATAACCCCAAAGATTCTTCACTTTTGTTCTGAAAGGAGCTTGTCAGTCACCAATGCTCCAGAAATAGTTTAAGCATTTATCAAAACTTAATCAAAGCCATTCTACTTCCAGCAATGTTGAATGGAAAATGCACTTCGAGAACTCTTGGAGCAAGATATAGTAACTTACTACATGTAAAACTGACCTGCTAGTTAACATTCTCTAATAATGAGATATGAGAAGCAAAGTGAAGTATTAATTTAGTGAAAAAAACAGTGATTTCCCCCTAGATTTACATACACACTCTGTAATTACATACATACACTGTTAAACTCCAACATTTCATATGTTCCTAGAATGACATCAAAATTTAGTTCACATTCCAAATAAAAGCAATTATCCATAATCAAAATTGTGTAATACAAATAGAAAGAACTAAAAACTTAAGCAGCAAATTGAACTCCAAGACAGCATTAATTTATACTTTAATTTTTGAAACTTGTGGTCAAAATTCTAACCTTCCAAACAAAGAAAGTAGAGAATAACAGCAACAAGCAAAGAACCAGAAGAAACATAAGTGCCAAATAGAACAGAAACCAAAACAAATAAAGAGAAAAGTAGAAGCAAAACAGACCTGAAGTTCCTTCCTTGAAAAAGCTAGGGTTTCTGACAAATACGATAGAAACCCTAGAAATTGGGAAACAAATTGGGAATTCGAATTCAAAGTTAAAGAAAATAATGAAAAATAAATAAAACTTTATCTAAATTGGAAATTAAAAGAGCTGTTTGGAAATTGGACGGACAGAGGAGGAAGAGAAGGTGACCAAAGAAACGTGGCGGAGTTGTTTCAGCCACAAAAAGCTTTGCTTGGTTGGTGGAAATTTGGAATTGGAATGGCCAACAGCCAAAAAAAAAACGTTTTTTTTTTTTGATAAAAAATAATGAATCGAAAAATACGTTCACAAAATTAATCGCCGTATTTTAAAATCTGTGATAATTAATTTGTCCACGATCATTTTCAGATATTTAATGAATTTGAAGCCCTTTGTATTTGCTACGCTGAACCTAACAGTGATTTTGCGGAAGGGGTGGTAGGTAGTTTTCAGTTGGAAGTTGGGTCGTTTTCCCATTATTTTTATTTTATTTTATTCTTTTTGAAGCAATATTTTATTTTTATTTTATCGTATTTGTCTCTGATTTTACCTCCTATGCGGTCCAAGCAATTCTTTCTCCACTAATACGGGGGAAAGAATAAAATCTTCTAGACTTTACAAACACCATGTCCTTATTCTAGTTTGTTTGACTATCTTCTAGCAAAATATATATATTAATATATGTATTATTATTATTTTTGACTATTTTGGAAATTGTATATAATTTTTTTTTATTTTGAAAAAAGATAAATCATATCAGTATTCTTTTATTTTCAATTTTTATGAGTTTGTCGGTATATATTTACAATCTATAATTAAATTGGAATATTTTGGCTTTCTTATATAATTTGCTATGAAAATGAAATTGAATATAGAACTCATGCAAAAATATACAAAAATAATTCAATTTCATTAGTGATTTATTTTATTTATTCGTTGTCTGTGAAATTATATTAAACAATACTTTGGTATAGTTTGATTTATTCTTGAAATTACAAAAAACAAAGAAATAATCCAACCAAACAATTAACATTTATTGATCTCAAAATTAATTTTGCAAAATCCACATAAAAAAAAAGTAAAACGAGACACAATCTCTTTTTTTTTTTCATTACTTTAATTTTATATTTTTTTAAATTCTATATCAAACATATTTTTATATTCTAAATTAAATTTTATTTTTTAACTCAATGAAAACTTATTTTAAATCACGGAAAACTCTTTTTTTTTTTTTTTTTCTTCTGTTTGTATTATTTGCAGGGAGGTAAATCTATCTTGGTATATGAAAAGGTCTATAAAAGAATAGCAATTTGAATCATGGTATGATAACATATTTGAAAACAATGAGTTTAATATATTTTGCTTAATTCATAATTGATATGAACAAAATTAAATTAAATTATAAACATTTAAAATTATAAACAAATATTTTTTTAATAAAATAATTTGAATAACAATATTTTATTAAAATGCGTTAAATGCTTTGTACGTAACGCGAATAGCAAACCTAGGTTTATCCGATGGTGTAGCCAGCAAGGTTTCCTTACGTGTGGTTCTAGAAATAGAAGGTGCCACGTCAATTCTGCGTTTGGTCAAGTGGTTGGCATGAGACTTCGTCACTTCAACATTGAGAACGACAATTGAATGGGTAAAACGCGTCATAAATTTCTAAAAGTACACAACACAAAATGATGCCACGTGTACGAACATAATACACTTTTTATATTATAGATATATATATTTTTTTTTTTGAAATTACATATTTGGATAATTTTATTTTTTCTTGGAGGAGATTTTATAGACGTAAATAAATGCTATTTTTTTTTTAATATGGCCGTGTTCGATGCAAATAAATAAAAGATGGGTTTTTAATATTAAAAATAATGTGCAACTTGTTGATGCATATTTATAGTATCAATATGATATATTATGAGGGAAAATATATATATATATATATATATATATATATTGTTTTTTGGTAGTAGTGAAAGGAAACGCTAGGGGTGTGCATCGGTTACGATCCGACTTATTTTGGAAATAACCAATCCGATCCAATTAGTGATTGGTTTTTTGTTTTCCAATCCGATCCGATCTGATCTATACATTAAATCCAATCCAATCCAATTAGTAATTGGATTGGATCGATTTGGTTGATCGGTTTCGCTTAAATTTTTATTTAATTTTTTTAGATTTTTCAAAATTT
Organism: Ochetophila trinervis; assembly: GCA_003254975.1. NCBI lineage: Eukaryota > Viridiplantae > Streptophyta > Magnoliopsida > Rosales > Rhamnaceae > Ochetophila > Ochetophila trinervis. The sequence goes on from QANX01001237.1 coordinate 68,185, forward strand.
AATTTTTGAGCTTTTTTTACTTTGAATATTTGATATTTAAGCTATTTTTTGTACCAAAAATTTGTTGTACTTAAATTTTGTTTAAAAAATTATGTTTTTTTTCATAACCTAACACATAAAGTGCCCACTAAGTAATCCATAAAAAATTATATGTTTTTTCAAAACCTAACACATAAATGATTAAAAAAATAACATGACAAATAAACATAGTAAACTAAAACAAAATTATTACACTAATACAATAATCGAGTAATCCAACTCTAAATTTAAGCTAATATAACAAAGCCTACATACTAATAATATTAAACTAATTTTCATATGTTTTGTTTAAAAAAAAAAATAGTCTGTTTGGATTGGATCGGTTTTGGTCGGTTTTTAACACCCCAAACCGATCCGATCCGAACCGATCTTCGGTTTTTAATTTTTCATAACCGATCCGATCAGGTTGGATTGGATTGGATCGGTTGTTTAAATCGGTTAGTCGGTTTTTTTGCACACTCCTAAGAAACGCCATTGATTCAAATTGGTGATAACCATTGTATGAAGAAGAAGAAGAAGAAAAATGGAAAAGTAAGTGCTTATTTAAAACCTAATTCAAATAAAAAATGTTATTTCCTATCATTAGTGACTTTTATATCATTAGCGAGCCTCATAAACTATTTAGCAATTTAAGTTGTCCAAAAGTATTTTTCTTTTCATTTACCAAAAAAAAAAAGTTTTATAATAAAAAATAAATACATAATTAAATTTTGCTAATTAGCAATTATCATGTCAATAAGGAACTTAAAGGTGACTAATAATAAAACTCAATTTAAATAGGCAACATAATTTTTATTATTGAATATTTCCATTAATTAGGACTTGAAATTTGACGTATTCATTCAATAATACTATTTAACAAATAGTAAAACTCAATTTAAATAAAGTCCCACAATTTCACAAACAGTAAAATTCAATAGAAAAATAATTATTGAAAATTTCCATTAAATAGGGCTAGAAATTTAAAGTAATCATACAATAGTTTTTTTCTTGTACAATTACAAAATAATACATATACATATTTTATAAAGATGTAGATGGTATTGAAAAATATTTTGCATATACGAATTCACATGCTTTTGTAGACACTAATTTTTAATTTATTGATATGTTTGTTGAATTGAATTGTAAATGAAAATACATAATAATCTTGATTAATTAAAATTTGAAGTGAAAATATTTTGTAAGTAAGGTCCACAAATATTAACTCAAAACATTTTATAATGTAGCCTTCTTTTTTTTCTTTTTCTTTTTTAGTGCAACCTTTTTGCCAATAAATTTATAGTGTACCCTTAAGATGGGCTAAACACACTTGAGACACAAAAAATATTGATCGAAGTGCAACCTTTTCTATTTTTATTTAAAAACAAATTACATTGTTATATTTGTACATAAAGCATAACTTAATCACATTCTTTATTTTTCTTTAAATATTGAGGATAGAGAATTCTATAAAACAAGTTGCATCAACATTTTTAAACGTGAAAATAAAAAATTAATCAGCAACAAGAAAAAAAATTATAAAAATAAGTCATGTTGATATTTCTATCTGCAACATAAATTTTTTATTGAGATTATAAATTATTTAAGGTCCGTTTGTTAACGCATTCAGTTTTTATTTTTAGTTTTTGATTTTTAATTTTTGTTTATGGTTTATGATTTTTAGTTTTTGTTTATGATTTTTGGTTTATGTTTTTGTTAAAAGAAAAAAAAAATGAAAAACAACAACTATTTTTTGATTTTTTTTTTATGAAAAAAATTATTTTTATAATTATTTTTATTTTTTATTATTTTTTTAAAACTTTACAATTAAATTTTTCGATTACATATTTTGGCCTTTACCGTGGTGTCTTAGGTTTTGGCTCGGACCAGACAGTCCTGGCAGTCTCGGGTACTGCCCCCGACCGAGTCATCCAGGGTTCTGACCTGGGCTGGGCAATCCCAGATTTCGGCCTTGACCAAGCTATCCTGGGTTCCTGCACGGACCGGGTGGTCCCAAGTCACAACCCAGACTGGGCCGTTCCTGGTTCTGACCCCGACAAAACAGTCCCATGTTCTGGCCCCAACCAAGCTGTCTCGAGTTCCAGTCCGGACTGGGCAGTCTAGGGTTCCAGCTCAGACCGGTGGTCTCGAGTTGCAGCTTCGACCAGGCAATCTCGGATTCCGACCCCGACCGGGCAGTCCCGGGTTCCAACCTGGATTGTAGCTCGAAACGGTCCCGGATTGCAACTCAGGCCGGGCAGTCCCGAGTTCCAGCCTAGACCAGGATATCCCAGGTTCCGGCCCATACCGGGCTATCCTGGGTTCCAACTCGGACTGGCGGTCCCGGGTTGCGGCTTCGACCAGGCGGTCCTAGGTGGCAGCTCCAACCAAGCGTTTCTGGGTTTTGGCCCCGACCAGGCAGTCTTGGGTTCCAACCCGGACCGAATGGTCCCAGGTTCCAGCCTTATTCGAGCAATTCGTTGTCTCGACCACATATGAACGGTGTTAGTATGGACAGTCTCAGATTCAAATATTGTTCGAATTGTTTTGTATCTTAGAATTATCCATGGATGAAAATATCGGTATCGACGGAAATATTGAAGGTTCAAAATACGGAAATATCAATGGAAATATCGACAAAATATCGATATCGATAAAAAAATGAAAGAAATGACTGAAATTTATAGAAAAATATGAAATTTTTTTATGAAACTTCAGGATATGCTTATTTATTAGATACTTTATTAATTTAACTATAAAAATTGAAAAAAATATTGAGTGGAAATCATATTTATCATAATTAAGAGATTTATAGTACTCGCTAATAGAAACAAAAATATTATTAATTAAGTGATGAATTATTCATTAATCAGAATAATAATACAAGTACATGATTACTTAAATATAAGTCAATATTACATATAATTTCTTGGTGGTTGAAAATTTTCACTTTTTTCCTCATTCTCATTTCTAGTTCTGTATTGAGAGAAATATTGATCAAAAGGCATATCTCCTTGATAATTTTGCATGTAATTGTTAATGCCAACCATATGGATCTAATATTTTATGTGAGTGTCTTTGCTAATAATCATGATATGGTTATTTGTTTTGTATGATAGGATGCTATTTTTTTTAGTTAAATTTGTAATCATTACATATTCTAAATTAGTTGAATTCTTAATTTTGAAAAACCATGACCGGTTATTTGTTTGGTATGGTAGGATGCTATTTTCTTTATTCAAAATTATAATCATTACATATTCTACATTAGTTGAATTCTTAACTTAAAATATATCATCAATAAATAATTATAATTTTAAAAATACTCAAATATTTATAAAAATATATCATATTTTAATTTAAACAATCTAAATTTCCATGGAAATTTCAGAAATTTTCACGGATATTTTGGAAATTTTCACGGATATTTCGGAAATTTCCACGGAAATTTTGACCAGTTTGTGAAGCAATTACCTTGGAAATTTCGACGGAAATATCGTAGAAATATCGAAAATTTCTACGGAAATTATGAAAATTTTAACCGTTTTTTTTTAGATGAAATTAATATCCTTATCTCAAAAAAAACAAAATTTCACCGAAAATTTCAATTTTTTTATCCTTGAAATTATCAAGGACAAAAAAAATGTAAAATGTAAAATGAAAACTAAAAAGTAAAAATTATTTTTAGATTTAAAAAAATAAAAATAATTATCAAACGCATTTTTATTTTTTCAAAAAAATAAATAAAAAATATTATCTAATGCATTTTCATTTTTAATTTTTAAAAAATTCAAATATAAAAATTAAAAACTATAAATGAATATATTATTGAACTAATATTAAAATATTAATAACAAAGACAATCATTTTTAATTTTTTTCTGTTCATAAAAAGCAATAAAAAGTATAATTAAGATAAGAGAAATGATTTACCGAGAACATGTTTGGTAACTCAGTTATTTTTTATTTTCTGTTTTTATTTTTTTAAAAACTAAAAACCAAAACGCGCTCGTTTATCGTTTATCGTTTTCTGTTTCTGTTTTCTTTTTCTTTTTTAAAAAACGTTTTTATGTTTTGGTTGAAAAAAGAAACGAAAACAATTTTCGTTTTACGTTTACGTTTTTTTGTTTCCTTGAAGACCGAGTAGATGGAGTTGAGCAGAGGCGCTGTTGTGAGTCAAAGAGGTTAGCAAAAGGTTACCTTGCTTTCGTTTTCTACTTTCTTTTCTGCCACCTGTCCTTCTTAATTCTTTTGTTTTTTATTTTGCAAGCCAAAATTTCGCCACTCGTCCTTATTATTATTTTTTTCAATTTTTTTCTACATCCCAAAATCAAAATGCCATTTTCAATTCATCCCCGATTTTTTTTTCTTAAAATATAATTTTTAGATTCTTAAAATTTATTTTTCAGTTTCATTTTTATTTTATTATTTCTTAATTTAATTCCTTTCTATTCATATACTGTTTATTTTCTTTTAAAATGATTGTAGAATTCATACTATTTTTAAGATATTATTTTAAAGATAAATTTATTATTTTGATTATTCAAACTTGACCTTTTACTTATAAAAAAAATACATGCATTCAGGAATTAAGGTTAGGACAATTTGAAATATGGATTTGGGATTTCTGGATTTTATATGTAAAATTTGATTTTGCATAGTTTGGGTTTTGTATGTAAAATTTTAAAGAGATATATTTTCTAGAAAAAAATCAAAAATAAAAATAGTTACCAGAATTTTTATTTTTATTTTTTTTCAAACTGAGAACAAAATATGATTATTAAATAAGTTGTTGGTTTTTTCTAATAAAAAAATAAAAAATAAATACTTTACAAAATGACACATGAGTTTTCAAATCAATGTTACCATACTAGACTAGACGATAGTGTAGCATAATGATTTTTTTAATTTTTTTCAGTATGAAATTTTAATTTTTAATTTTTTTTATAATATTTATTTAAAAAATTTATTTATTATTATTGATGATCAATTTTTATTAAAATTTATATGCATGTTATCTTTCATTTTAAATGGTTGCTATTAAAATATTTTATTTTATTTATTAAAATTAAATATTTTTCAATTAAGATTTTAGTTATCCAACTAACGACGTCGATCATAAATAATAAAATTTATTATTTTAAATTAAAATTGTATATACTACATTATCATTTATTACGATAATATAGACTAAATAACTCAACAATAATATAACTTAGGGCTTAAATAACAAAATTGGGAGTCCAAATTGAAACTAAAAACGACAAACTGACCGGGCGGTGGTGAATAATCGGTGGTCCGAGCCGAAAACGTCACGTCGTTTCCAACTGCACTGCACCGAAGGAAGATTACGCGAGCGGTGACGTGGCCGATCTGGTCCCACAAAAGGATCGAAAGGGATGTAGCGAGGTGCTCGAGGCATATGATTTGTCGGCGGCAAACTTACCACTCTGTTGCTACTTGTCGTCTGCTTCTCAAAACCATACGCACCCCCAGAAGAGTAGCAACAAAACGCTCTTGGTCTTGGTAGTGGTTTTAGTTGTTTAACTAATTCTTTTTATTATTTAAATAATTATCATCATCTTTTTATGTTTATAAGTTTCACCTACTCCTCTACCCCATATTTTTTTGGTAAATACTCTACCCCATAGATATTTGTTGTTTATAAAATATATATTTTTCAATTCTTTATACCCAATATGACATCATAAGTTAATTTTTAATTACTCTTGTGACAAATAGAAAACTGAAAAGCCTCTTTTTGACACGTACACAATTTTATATAAATAGCTTTAAAACGTAGGATTTTTATTTTCTTTTTTATTTCAAATATAAATAGATTTAAATTAATATTTTTTTTCGCTAAATGATTTAAATTAATATATTGAAAGTCGAGTTTGATATATAATAATATCTTTAATTAACAAAAGTCGTCCTTTTGTTTTCTTGCCAACTTCCCCTTCTTTGATATTTACAAAATTTTATATGCACTAAAGTTCATCAATCACTAAGAAGCATTTCATTATATATATATATATATATATATATTTATTTATTTATATATCAAGAAGTTAAAATCTTCCAGCAAAAAAAAGAAGTTAAAATCACCAACCCCAATTAAAATAGACTGGTACTAGAGACATTTAAAGTTACAAATGATTGACTACAATAATGAATATTTTATTTTATTTGTCATTGGCGTTTACATGATACATGAAGAAACACAAAAGACAATTTAAACAATATTAACCAATTAACAACCAAAATTTTAAATTCTCATATGAATATGCACCACTTTTTTTTCACTTTTTTTTTTTTTTTAATGAAATACCCATTCATATTCAAAATTGTTAAAGTATATAATATAATTATGATCCACATTTCATAACTCATAAGTACGTACAGTATTGCAATTTTATATGGTATAAAAGCTAAATGTGCCTCTCTAATGCTAAATGGTGCAAGATCATCTTCTTAAATTAAACATGTTTCATAGTTTTTCATGGACTAAAATTAATTTCATTTCAGATCAAGCAAAAGCTCAACTTAAAAACATCACCATATCAAGTTGAAGTTGTTTCACATACCATAACGTGGAGGTACTCAGGGTAAGATTGTGAGATTCTATTTCAGTCCTAGGAGAGTTTGATACTCGTCTCCCAGCTAAAAGGATCCAAATTTGAAGTTATATCCTTCACCACCTCCTGTGCGTCAGAAGTCCATTCCACCTCTGTCCAGCCCTTCTCTTCCGCAACCGTTGAAGCCCACCCGAAAGCTGCAAGTTCAGCCCTTCTAGGAGAACTACTCTCCAACAATTTTGCAGCAGAGAAGCAGTGCCTTCCCCACTCATCCCGCCCTATCATTCCAATAGCTGATCCACTATTCTTGAAGGCTGCGTCTATATTGATTTTGAGCCATCCTTCTGGTGGGGGAGTCCATTTCCTCATATGAGCCACATCACTATTTTGCTTCCACGATTTGTTAGAGTTTAAGGACTCCTCCTTTCTCCCTGCCATTTCCTCCACCAGAAAATTAAACATAATAACCATTTCCTCCATACTCACAGAATTAGCATGAATCCAATAAACATAAAAAAGGGTACATAAAAAAACTGAAATCAGTCTTTCTTCCATGCCATAGAAGCATTGTCCACTCTTTGGTTCAATGCATTGCTGTATTATATCCTCCAAATTTGAAGCTCTGATTCCCTGACATTCTTTAAATAGATGAAAATATGATTCAACTTCTGCTCCACACATAACACAATTCCTTTCTCCTTTTCCTATCTTCCCCCACAACAGCTCCCTAGAAGGTAACACTTCCGCTTTCAGCCTCCACAAAAACATTTTTAACCGATCGTGAATATCGAGTTTCCAAAGCTTAGACCAAGTATTTAAATTGTCCCTTCCCCTTTCATAAGCAAAATTCAGATCATAGCAACTCTTAACTGAGTAAATCCCTTCATTGTTCCCTGTCCATATTAGCTTGTCCTCACAATCCATAAAAAGAGATTTGATCAACTCTGAATTCCATTCATCCGAATCTTCAGCTCTAAGATTGGCTACCCTCCTTATTGGACCCCAATCCAATCCGGGAATCAGCCTAGGGATAGCATTCGGTTTCCCCGGAACCCACGGGTCTGACCAAGGCTGAATTCCAAATCCATTTCCAATCTTGAAGCAAGATCCCTTTAAGATTAAATGTCTTGCAGCCATAATACCCCTCCAGACCTTTGAGGCATTTCTTGGGATTTTGTGGTCAAAGATAGACTTGCCTTTTAGATATTTTGCTCTCATGATTATAGTCCACAGTGTGTCCTCTCCACTTCCCAGCTTCCAAGTTAACTTGGACAGCAGCGCCAAATTCATGTTGCTGAATTTTCTGAACCCCAATCCCCCTTGATCCTTTGGTTTACAAATCTCCTCCCAAGATTTCAAAGCCAAGTATTTTCCACCTTTTGAGTTTGTAGCGCACCAAAACCGTTTAACCGCACTGTCCATTTCCTTTCAGACACCCAGAGACAATCTGAAAGTTGACATTGTGAATGTTGGGATGATTTGTGCAACCGCTTTAATAAGGACTGCTTTTCCGGCTTTAGAGAGAAGGTGGTTTTTCCATCCTTCTAATCTATTTTGAACCTTCTCTTTCACCAATCTGAATTGTTTTGTCTGATTGCCACCCGAGATAAGAACATTCCCCAAGTATAAAGCCGAAGGCCCCATCTCCTTCAGCCTTGTCATTTCCTTGATTTCCTTCCTAACTCTCCTCCCTGTGAGCTTAGAAAAAAGGATAGTAGACTTTTCCAAATTCCTGCTCGTCCATTAGATCCATCTCCTCCATCATGAAATATATAGAGAGATTATTATATTTTAAAATCAGTTATTTTTAATGTACATGGTTAAAAATAACTGAGTAAGATAAAAATATAAATTTCAAGCAAAAAAAAGATAAAAAGATAACTATGGTAAAATAAACTCTATATATGCATTTTGATGGTAAAAACGCGATCAGGGTACGGTTTTTTATTTTTATTTTTTATTACTTTGGTACTCTTCATTATTTAGGTTGTACAAATTAAAGCTTCTATAATAAATTTAAACACTTTAGTACTTATAATTTTGCAAAAAAATTACAATTTTGACCAATTAGGTTAACTAATTTTAATAGATTCTATCAAAATTGAGTCACACGCAGCGCACATGATTCTTTAAAATCTAATTTATTAATTTTTGTCAATTATTAAAATTGAAAAAAAATTGACTAATAGTTTGTGATTTACTGACAAATAATTAGTTGGTAGTTGAAAATACAAACTATTATTTTTTTCTAAATATATAATTTGCTAACCAATATTTTATATGGAAAATTAGTATTCTGACTTTTAAAAAGTTATATGTGATCCAAATGATCTCAATTTCTGAATATGTTATACTTAATTTGATTAAATCAAATTATAACTTTAAAAAAATTAAAAATATTAAAGTATTTAAATTAATTGTAAAAACTTCAATTTGAACAAATCAAATAATACATCTTACTAAAATGTATTTAACTCTTTATTTCATATTTGCACTTTATGACATGGTATATGAGCACTAAAGACCTTAATTAGATCTCTTGATTTGTAAGGAGTTCCCTACCACATCCGTGAATAGGACTGGTTGTGGTAGAGGTCACTTACAAGTTACACCCTATAGGGAGTGATAGGAGCTCCCTACTATATGTATGCAACTAACAATGTGTAAAGACCGGGGTCCCTATCACACCCAATGATGTGCAGGGAGACATTTGTGGTTGAGAGCCTCTACAAGCCGTCGGATATGATAGGGACCTTTTACTGGATGTAAGGAGTCCGACGGAGTGTCGAGGGCCCCTACTACTAATCCGGATCATATCAAAGTCTTTCACTCATCTTTTTCAGACACTCCAAAATATTAACGACAATCTAAATCTATATTTTACAGTGGAGAAGTTATAAACTTTAAACTAAACTAAAAATACTTTTTTAATGACTAAAAAAAATTTATTTTTACTATATTTGAAAATTGAAGTTCAAAGAACTTTTATCCGCTTTTACTTTATACCTGTATGTATATATGCAAGTCAAATTATATTAATCATGACTATCTTATTAATGTAAATTTGAAGATGAATTAGGACCCCTATGTTTATTACTTGTCTTTGATATGTCATATATTTGTTAAATGACTAAGATAAATAAGTAGGACCGCATATTCACATGTAAGTTGATGCTGTGTGTACAATCCAGATAAAGTTTGTATTGCTTTCTATTCCATATACTAAGTGTGAGTGTATGCATGTACAGCTTGTGTATTTATTGTGCTTTGTTATTGGGAACTGACTTATTGAAGCTGATACTATAAAGTATAAACATCAAAATGAAAAATAACGAAGTTAGGAAAGCCAAATAATTATTGAAGCAAAAGAAAACTTGGACATATATTCATAACCAATGATGAAAATATCTTTATCGATAAAAATTTTAAAAGTAAAAAATATAAAAAATATCGGTGAAAATATCGACAGAATATCGATATCGATAGAAATTCAAAAGAATTTGGAGAAATTTATAAGAAAGTATGTGAAATTTTAATGAAACTTCAGAATTTGCTTATTTATTAAATACATTATCAATTTAATTAAAAAAACTAAAAAAATATTGAGTGAAAATAATTATTTTCATAATCAAGTGACCTATAGCATTTGTTGAGTGAAAAATATTATTATTAAATGATAAATTATTCATTAATTAAAATAATAATACAAGTGTATAATTTTTTAATCAAATTTACATTTGTTTTATTTTGAACTAAATTCCCATGTTATTTTTTGTATCTGTGCTCCTCGCATTTATTTATATTCAAATAAATTTTTTATTTCAAGTTTTATTATATTCTCTGTTCGTATTTTTTCATTTTGTTTTTTTTTTTTCATTTTTTTAGTTTTAATTTTACTCTTTTTGTAGATTTATTATGATATTTGGAATTCCACTGTTAAAATTCAAAAGTATAAGTTATATCTTATATATTAGAATGTTAACATTTTTAAAAAAAATTCACAGGGATAGTAAAGTGTGCCCTAATCAAGTATATATATAAACCAGCTGAAAGTTTGTGCCAAATAAAAAGAAAAATCTTTTTTTTCCTTTCAAATTATAATCATTCTTCTTTTGTTTTCAAGCTGTAATCATTATTTTACATTGTTTTTATTTTTTCAATTATTTCATCATTGCTTTCAAATTTCAATTAACCTAATAGTACAATATTAGAGAAAATATGTCATTAATAAATAATTATAATATAAAAAATGCTCTAATATTTTATTTAAAGTCCATAATATTTTTAAATTTAATAAAAATTAATACATATTTCAAAATTTAAATAGAAGTTTTTATCGAAATTTCAAAATTTCTATGGATATTTAAAAAAATTTCATGGAAACTATAAAAATTTTGACCAAATAATAAAGCAATTGGCATAAAAAAAAATTTAATTTTTTCAACCTTGATCATAACTACACGGAAAAATTTAGAAAACAGACAGAAATATATATATATATATATATTTATTTTGTGGAAAAAAGAGAGAGACATAAATAAGTAAAATAATAGAATGAAAGTAGCCAGCCCCAACATTTGCTATATATATATATATTAGTCAAAATGACTCCTCCAACCTTATGGCTCTTTCTTTTAATTAATTAATAATATTCAAATAATCCAGCTAGCTAGCTGTATTATATCACCACACCACATCCATGTATAATATTGTTTTTTAACCCTCGTATTGTAATACCATTCATAGCCAAATAGCTATATATCACCACATGGATCTATATAACGGGTATATGATGGGGGAGAAGGGATAAAAGATTCAAAACTATCCCTGCGTATTAAAAGTATATCATTTAAAATTTTATAATAATTAAAAAATATTATAATTTTAATATTTTAAAAAAATTTACAAAATATTTTTTAAAATTTACATAGAAATTATAAATTTTTTGACTAAATTGTAAAAAAATTAATTTAAAAAAATAAACAGAAATATTGTGAAAATGTCAAAAAAAATATTAAAATTTTCAACTAAAATTATAAAAATTATACTCATAATTTTTTTGAAAGCAAATATCAGTTCTATAGCATAAAAAAACAAAATTTCATAAAAATTATAAATTTTTTCATCCATAGCTACCATAGGGTGGATATCAACTTTTATGGATTCTAACTTGGTAGCGTTAATTCTAAAATTGAATAGACTACTAGTATTTTGACCTTGATAGCTAAAGGAGACTTGGTTTGGTGGATCCATCTCTATGGACCCCACCTCATGTTAGACTTAGAACCATGCAAAGCTTGAATCTATGTTGAGTTTCAGTTTGCATCTTTGTTGTGAAATTTTAAATTTTTGGATAAAAGGTAATGGCTCACACAAAGTCCATAAAAAATAACAAAGTCTTAAAAAAAAAGTCTTACATAAAACTAAAATGTCGGAAAGTCAGGTGTGGAAAAGAGAGCAAGTCTCCAAGTGAGATCCATTTCCACATTACAAAATCTCTACCCTCCTTTTCTAATACCATATGTCATGTGTGGGAAGGAGGAGAGCAAGTCTCCAAGTGGGATCGACTTCCATGTCACAAAATCTTTACGCTCCTTTTCTAATACACATGTCATTTTGTTCTTTTTCATCTCAACTAACATTCTAAGTATAAATGTAATGTTGTTATTAAAATAATGTAATAAGTCATAATTCAACTAATGCTTAAGATTATGCACCTCTTTTTGCTTCGAAATTTTTTAGCACCAAATTTGCTATGTAGTTTTTCCGAAACCAAGAGGTTCTATCAGCAGCACATCTTTCTTAAAGCAATAATCTGACTTCTGCTTCTTACCCTTTTTTCTAGATCCAGTAAGCGATTTTGCCTTCTGCTTCTTACCCTTTTTCTCCTTAATCTGCATATAAATTCAATAACTTTATTCGACAATTAATCAAGGGTGCCTTCCATGTTTCATGGAATTCCAATGCCAAAAGGAAACTAACTAATGACATTTCTAAATGTAAATACACTCAAAATCAGTAAAATGCAAATCCATTAATTCTAATTATCTATCTTTTTGATGATTATAGTTACTTTGGTAACATAGCTCTCTATGTTCTATTTGAATCTTAATTCTTCATTAAAAATTGATTATTTACTGATGATTTAAAATACGTTTGATGTACTATTTTGATTGTGGTTCTTCTGGTTCCTAAATATTCTTCAATAGCAACAAGATCATATTTTCCTTGGAAATGTCACTCTTTCAGAATTGGTATTTATCCTTCAAGGCTGCAATTTGACCCTTCCAACTGCTTTGATGCCTTGGCCATTCATTGAATTTTTTGCATGGATCAAAAAAATTCAAGTATCCAAACACAAGCATGGTGTAGAGGACCGCAAAATTTTCCTTTCGATTTCAATTTTCGGCCGTCCTCTCGGCACGAAATTCAACATCTTAAGGATTTGCTTTGAAAAGAATTCTGTAGTGAACATTCTTTATTCTGAAAAATTTGATAAAACCATCTTTATTCTCCTGCATCTCTCTACGGACAAGGTTTAATAGAAACGAGACCGTATGGTTTCAAGTCGCTTAGGGTTTCGGATGGAAAGTCTTTTGGTTGGCATCTAGACCCGTCTTCCATTAGAGGAGCTTGAGGAGAGATATGGTTGGGTTAATGGTCTCGTTTGGTTCCAAAAATAGGGTTTGAAAACAAATGGGTTTTGATTTCGGTACTTGAAATATAAGTAGGGTATTTGTACTGTGTCTAAATTTTTTGGTCTGGGAGAATCTAACGAGCTTCTTTGAGATCGGGTTAATTAACTAAAAATAAATAAAATTAGGTCTAAATGCACTTTAGTATTCTCTAAAATTGAATTTGTTCACATAGAGGTCTTTACAATTAATTTGTGTAAATTAATACCTTCTAAATTGAAAAAATTACATATTTGTCCAATAAAAGTCCAATTTAGTTAAAATTGATGAATTTTGTCAATTTAGAGGTTACATGCATAGTAAGTTATTCTAAAAATTGGTTTTATTTTATTTTTAATTGTACCAAAAATTAAAAAATATGAATGAAAATTTGAAATTTGGTTTTCTTTAAATTTTCAAATTTTTTAGTTTTTGATACAATTAAAAATAAAAAACTAATTTTAAAGTAACTTGCTATGAACGTGACCTCTAAGTTAACGAAATTCATCAATTTTAATTAAATTAAACAAATGTGTAATTTTTTCAATTTAGAGGGTATCAATTTGCACAAATTAATTGTAAAGATCTTTATTTGAACAAATTTAATTTTAAAAAGTATTAAAGTACATTTAGAACTTTAAAAGAATTTTGCAAACTTTTTTTAGCTCAAAAACTTTTATAGACTTTAATAGATTTTTATAAAGTTTATAAAAGTATGTTTGACTTTTATAAAATTTTTTTAATGACTTTTACAAATTCTAAACGACTTTTTATGTTTAAGGACTTTTATATTGTTTTATATAACTGTGAAAATTTATATACAGTTCTATCGACTTTCATTTTAAAAGGCTTTTTAATATTTTTTCATTAATTTTTAAATATAATATAGAAAAATTAACAAAAATATTTATACTTATATTTTTTTTTTCACGTTAATAAAAATATTCATTAATTTTTTACAGTGGTATATTTATATTTTTTTTTCATGTTAATATTTTTTTTTAAAAGAATAAAAATAGAAATTACTTCAATAAGAAAAATTTATTTCAAAAATAGTATCTGAAATTTATAATTAATTTCATTTGTTAGTATTTAAAAATATATTAGATAATTTATTTTTATATCAAGCAAAAGTAAATGAACATAAAAAAATATAAATAACATAGTCATTTAGACTTTTTTTTAAACCAATTTACAATTTTTTTGCACTTTGATATATTTATATATTAAAAAAATCAAATATTGCATTTTTATAAAAAATAAAATACAAAAAGTACTATTAATTATTAGCAAATATATAATAAAGAGAATGTAAAAAAATCTATAATAATGTTTTTTTTGTTAGACTTTGGTTTTGCAATTTTATAAACTTTTAAAAAGTCTTAATTGAATACCTCGTAACTTTTATGAACTTTTTAAGAGTATAGAAAGTCTACAAAATTTTTAGAGAATAATGAGAGACTTTTTATAGGTATAAAATTTTCATTTTTGATTAAAAAATCTATCAAAATCATAGATAAATTGAATATAACATAATTTTATAAACTTTTAAAAAATTTTAATTGAATACGTCGTAACTTTTATAAACTTTTTAAAAGTATAGATTGAATATTCCATAACTTTATAAAATTTTTAAAAATTTATATTAAATTTACTAAAAATTTTTAACTTCGTAAATTTTTTTTAAAATTTTAATTAAATACACAATTTTAATTTTATTTATTTGCAGGAGATCAGCCGAACTCATAGAAGCCCGATAGATTCGCCCGGTCCAAAATTAGCAGTACATTTAAACCATAAAATAATTATATAAAATTATTACATCAAGTAGCCGTTTTGTTTATATATATATATATATATTATGTTTTTTATTTTAATTTTCAATACAATTAAAAATAAAAAAATTAATTTATAAAATAATTTATAACCTAGGTATATAATTTTTAAATTGATAAAATTTATCAATTTTAATAAAATTAAACTTTAAATAGATAATTTTTTTCAATTAAAAAAAGCATTATTTTGCTTCATTTGAACCGTAAAGTTATTATATAAAATTATTAAATCAAGTAGCCGTTTTGTTTATTTATACAGTACCTCTGCGAAAGCTAAACGGGTAAGTTAATCACAATGGCTGCCAAAAGAATCAAAGAAGAAGAAGACCGAGTTCAGAATTGCCAGATGACATTATTCTTAAAATTCTGTCATACCTTCCAACCGTGGTTGCAGTGAAGATGAGTATTCTTTCGAAGCGTTGGAGGCACATCTGGGTTTCCGACAGGGGCTTATATATTCAGGAATCAATGACTCTGCCGCCGCCGCCTTCGAGAGGGGAATTCGAACGGCAGAAATTCATTCGCCTCGCAAAGCAGTGTATGAGACGCAAACTGAAACTCCTCCACAGCAACATTGATAGATTCAAGCTTTGCATGCGTAACTTAGGCCGTGGCCATAAATTCATAGACGATTGGCTAACTTCAATTGTCCGTCTTGCCAAGGTAAAGGATATGCATATCTGTGTTGTCCAAGGTTCACACTATTCTAATCGCAGATTACTCTACTCCTTGCAAACTCATTAACCGTTTTGAATCTCGAAAGCATGGCTCTGAAAGCTGTTAAGCACGTCGAGCTTCCATCCTTCAAAGCCCTCTCACTGGTCTATCTCACCATCCACGACGATGACTCCCTTCGCAATCTACTCGGGGGTTGCCCTAGGGTAGAAGATTTGCTTGTCCGTACTTGCGAGGGCTGGGAACAAGTTAGGGTTTGTAATTCCAACATAAAGTCCATCCGAATCATCGATCCCGACGAGCATGCGAAAAGTGTTCGCGTTGAAGCAGCTGCCAATCTCGAGTCTTTTGTATTGGATTCAAATTATCAGAGATACACGTGGCGGCTGCGTCCTCTCCCGCAGTGGCCGTCCATATCGCCGCCGGTGGAAGGCTGAAAACTGTGTCGTTGACCATGGCCAAGCTCCACGATCGGTGGCTGCGAGACTTGTTTATGAGACATCCTCAGCTTCAGAAATTGAGCCTGGATAGCTGCTCTGGCCTCAAATGCATCGCTAATATCCAACCCCAAAGCCTAAAAGTCTTTGCTCTGTCTGTTTCTAAATTCCAAGTCCAACATGAGGTCGAGTCCGTAGAGATGGATGCACCAAACCTAGTTTTCTTTAGCTATCAAGGTCAAAATGCTAGTAGTCTATCCAATTTTAGAATTAATGCTCCCAAGTTAGAATCCAGAAATATTCATATCCACCCTGTACCAGCAATGGATAGTTTTGAACGTTTCATTTATTCTCCCCCATCATATACCCGTTATATGGATGGATGCGGTGATATACAGCTATTTGGCTATGAATGGTATTATAATAGGAGGGTTAAAAAGTAATAATATTATATAGGGATGGATGTGGTGTGCTGATATAACACAGCTAGCTCGCTGGATTATTTGAGTATTATTTTAACAAATATATATCTTTTTAGTTAGTTATTTGGAATATACATATATATATATATATATTATATATATATATATCAAATGTTGTGGCGGGCTACTTTCTTTCTGTTATTCACTTATATATACCTGCCTGTTTTTTGAATTTTTTGCCGTGTAGTTTTGAATATATATCCAAGTTCTCTTTTGCTTCAATAATTATTTGGCTTTCCTAATCTCCATTTTGATGTTTACAGTATCAGCTTCAATAAGTCAGTTCCCAATAACAAAGCACAATAATTACACATGCATACGCTCACAGTTAGCATATGGAATAGAAAGCAATACAAAATTTATCTGGACTGTACACAGACAAGCCAAGAACATTAACTTACATGTGAGTACGCGGTCATTCTTATCTATCTTATTGTCATTTTAACGAATATATGATATATCAAACACAAGTAATAAACATAGGAGTCCTAATTCATCTTCAAATTTACATTCATACATATAGTCATGACCATCATAATTTACTTTCATACCTAGATAGTCATGACCAACATAATTTAACCTACATACAGAGGTATACGGTAAAAGGGGATAAAAGTTCTTTGAACTTCAATTTTCAAATATAGTAAAAACAAGGGTTTTTGTTTGGTTATTAAAAATGTATTTTTAGAGTTTAGAACATCTTCCACTGTGAAATATAAATTTAGATTGCCGTTAGTGTGTTGAGTTGCCTGAGAAAGAAATGAAAAACATTGATATAACTTTAATTGGTAGGAGCACTCTACACCCCGTCAAAAATTGCTTTATGACCTAATGCACACTTCACATGATCATCTGGCCTTATCTATTTCTTGGTTCAATTTCTCATTTGTAGTAGCTCTTGTTTATGCATATATATATTTCATGAAATCTCTTTATTGCCTGAGTTTTTTTCAGAATTAGCTGCTTGTTTTTCCTCCAGGCACTACTGAATATATAGAGCAATCAACTCCTTATCCTAAAGATGGGAAGCAGGTTAGTTTAAGTGGAAATCTTTTTGGATCTTTCTGGTGCTCTCTTAAATGATTTATATCTTTTTTAAATTTTTGCCAGTTTTTTTTTTTTTTTCTCCCTTGTAACTTATTGTTAAGCTGATCCTGTTGCTGGTTCTTTTGTTTTTTGCTACTTCAATAGATGGTTTGCATGAATTTTAATTAATAGAAGAAAAATAATAAGGTTTCCTACCTTGAGATATGAGTAAGAAGCCAAAATAACGGGTGAGCTAGTGAGATTCTAGAATACTATACTATGTTTACATAGTCCCATCCTCCAGCTTTACCTTAACTTTTCCAGTTGTCCACAACATTCACCTCTTGTTCAACTGTAGGTAGCAGAGCAGGCTTCAAGATAAAATTATAATTAGAAGGTTGTTTAATGGGGCTGATTTCCCCTATTATTTATGCAAGCTTTTCATACTCGGAAGCTTCAAATGTCTAAAAGCTCTTTACAAGCTGATTATAACTTCACGGATTGTGTCCATAAATAGTAAATCTTAGTCAAATGATATTCTGTAATTTAGAAATGATGGGTTTCTGCATCTTATTGCTGCTAGCGTTTAATTTCTTGCTTTCTATGATATTTTCTTCTTCTTTTTTTGTTTTTTTTCCTTAAGAGGAGTTCAACTCCTTCTTTCCTCTTGCAATGTCTTCCGTTTAGTGTTCATAGATTCTTGATATTACTTTCAGTTTGTTTTTGGAAAGGTATAAGAGTAAGAGAACTGTTCCTGTTATCATATTCTTTCTGAGAGTATTTTTTTTTTCTTCAATGAAGGGGTGGTGGAGTGGAGGACTTGGATATGGAATGTGGATTGGGATCTTAGTTGCATTAAGTTTTCTGTTGTTCCAGTGCCATCTCTTGTGTGGAAGAAGAAATTTGAACTCTCTGGAAGCAGATCTTTAAGGTTAAGTTTGTCCTAATTAAATGCGCTGGGCTTATTTAAAGCACCTAAACTCATTTTGATATTAAATCTTTAAAATTTCGAAGAAAGTGAGTTGAAGATCAACAATTTGATGCTAAAGTTAATCACTTTATATTTCTGACAATTGACAAACTTGGTGCAAATACAAGTGTATTTATTAAGATTCGGTGTTGAAATTAATATATTGATGCCATGATGTGAACTTGCATTGACTTGCTGAAGTTAGGTGGTAATATTTGTTTGAACTGATCCTTTGATTTAAGTGATGAAGCCTTTTTATTCCTGTAGTTAAACTATTTGCAGGTTGGAAGTAGTTGGTATGATGTTTATTGACACATCTGTTTTCTGTAATGCTGCTCCTTCAATCTCTCAAGAATTCATTATCTACAACTAAGTTTGCTTACACATAGATATGCAAGTAGGTACTAATATGTTGACTGTCAATGTGCTCCTGCTGTTTTTATTTGCTTTTGTTTGAGAATTTGCTGAATGTTGTTGTATGTATATCCTGTATCCATGTGCATTCACAGGAACATATTCATGTAGCAATGAACGTTGGAGAACTTTTTGTTCAAGATATCTTCAATTGTTTTGTAAGGGCAAGGAACGAGGCCAGTTCCTTGCACTTTAATGATTGGATTACAGAACTCTGAACTTACTTTGAAATTACTTTGAAATTGTGTCCTCTGTGACACATTTTTCTCTTGGATATTTAATGTTGCTTTATTCAAATACTATTTTATAACAGAACTCTGAACATTTTGATTGTTAGGATGATAGCAGGAGGCTTGCATCTTCATTATTTCCTTGTTGAGTTCCTCGTTGAAAAGGAAAAAGGACCACGGTACTCATTTTGTCTCTTTAATTGTGTTTTATTTAATTCTCCAGAATTATTTGTCTTGATAAGTTACTAACAAAAATTATTCATTAAAAAATGCCAAGAAGCAAAAACCTTGTATAAAGTATTGAAGAATCTAAAAATGTAAAGAAAATAAGTAGAAGTAACCTATCATCCCTAAAACTTGAGAAGTCCATAGGAAATGGTTTCAACTGTCTATATTAAGCTAACACAATTCACACTTAATATACTCAGTTATCACTATGGGTTTGCATACCGCAAGTATTCTTTCTGTGACCATAGGGAGAGAAGACAAATTCTGTAAGAAAAATACTTCATAAGGTCATCAGGATAGCCTCATAAACCATGGCCAATAATATCAATATTCAGTCCTTAATTGTTTGATTCTATTCTACCTTTTTAAGCTATGGCCTTGTGAACTTGTTATAGAATGTCGTAACCTATTCACCTTCTTTTGGATTTTTTTTTTTTTTTTCCATTTGCCTTTAACTTTGTTTTAATATTTTCTGATTTTGTCAGGGAGAGCTGAGGCTCTACTTATTGCTGCATATGGCAAAGACATTAAGATGAAGTTGGACTCTTCATTAACCTTAAAGAAAATTGTATCTTAGAATTGGAGAACACCCTGGCATCTCTATTTTTTCATCACTCCAGGATATAACTTTTATCTGCTCCTGGCATCAGTCATTGAGTGTGATGGGACAAGTTATAAGACAATATCTATGATCAAGGACGCAGCTTCAGGGATTTCAGCCATTATTGCTTGGGTATTCCTCTCAAATTCACAAGACTGGTATGACCATTTTTTACTAAAGATATAAATTTTTCATGTCATTGAAATTCCAATTGTGTACATTGAGTGTAACTTAACATACTTTAGAATTTTTTAAGGTAAAATATTTTAATAAAAGTATAATTTATGTCTATATACATATCCACTCCTCCCTTCTAACCTCACCTTTTCCCTTTGTTATAGATCAGTTGGTTATTGTATTTCAGCCATATATGTTGCAAAGCAGTTATTATACCTTTTTACACATTAAGATGAGAACAGACACAATAAAGAAGGAAAAAATTGATATCATTTTATCAATTTCCCTCTGTTTACTACCAAAATAGGCACTAGGAAATTAACTATGGGATTTGACTATTGTGGTTATCAAGTCATGATGCTGGAAAACTTATTTGGAACAATCTAGGTGAAGAAATAAACGTTCTAGGTTAAGAGCTATAGTTAGAGAGGAAATGTCTACATTGAAATTTGTTCCAAAGCTATAGGTAGAGAGGATATGTCTACATTGAAATTTGTCCCAGGGAAATTAATTGTTTTCTCAGAGGGAGTTTCGAAACAAAGCCATCGGGATTCTATATAGGTTTTTCTGACTGCTTGCCTCATTCAAATTGTGATTTGTTATTATGGAATCAAATAAAAAGATTTTGCATGGCAAAAGTGCATGTTGTTATTGAGCGTTCTCAACTATTGATTTTCAAGGCATGCTCTATGGTCTGTTTATATTATTTTGAACAGCAAGCTTAGAACCAATTCAAGTTAAACTACCAAATTTGAGGAGTTGCATCTCTTTAGGATTGCTCT
The DNA here is from genome assembly GCA_003254975.1 of Ochetophila trinervis. Classification (NCBI taxonomy): domain Eukaryota; kingdom Viridiplantae; phylum Streptophyta; class Magnoliopsida; order Rosales; family Rhamnaceae; genus Ochetophila; species Ochetophila trinervis. Next base: position 89,314 of record QANX01001237.1, read on the forward strand.
GCTAGATTGGGTTCTTATTTGGAAACCAATACCAATTGTCAAGTTAGAACTGCAGATATTATCTTCGTCTGGCTGATTGTGTGGAGATTTGTTATAGTGTTAAAGCTGTGGGAGACAAATTGGGTTTAAAATGTTTGAAGCTTGGCCGATGTTAACAACTACAGGAACCTCAGTTACTGTGATGCTTTCTGGGCTTGGCTATTTTCAGATAAATCAGGTTTGTTTTTCCAAAAGCTAAGGGAAAGATCAGTGTTGGACTATCTAAAGATTTCAATCATGACATAAAAAATTTTTCTGAGTGGTAGTAATGAAAGAAAAATTCAAGCTTGTAAAGGCGTTTAAAATCAGTTTATTTTCCTTCATTTGGGTCTTGGGTTTAGCTGACAGAAGTTGCAGATAATCTATTGGAACATGGAATATATATTATGTTGGTCCTTTCTTTAGTCGATTTTGTGGGGCCCCTTTTTTTTTTTTTTCCCCGTAGTTTTCTGTGGATAAGAATATTTATTTTGTTGAATGGAAAATTCAATCCTCTTTAGTCCTCTGTTTAGGTTTGTTTTTTCGAGTCCAATATGCATATTATATTTAGTAAGAAAGTTGTTCTAGGCTCTATTACTTCTGTATGGGCACCTATTCAAGTAATGTTAGTAATAAATGTTACCATTTTGTTTTTCATAATGTTATTTTTATGAAGTCACTGATTTCAACATTTGATAATTAACAGCCAGGTAGTGAATATTCCACACTGGTAAAAAGTGCCATTCTGAACCAATGTGCCTTTCTGTTTTAGACAAGTTTCCAAACCCCATTATTAGAGATAATGGGGCATAGGAATCAATCTATGGTAATTATTTTGTGTATGGATGGGACTTTCAATTCATTTTTATCCTTTATTAGCTAAGTAAATATCTGCAATTACTTAACTAGTATCAACAATTTGATAACAGATAAGAAAAGCACTTACCCAAAAACCAAAGATATTACCCCTATATTCATATAATACTCTATTTCGCCTCACTTAGTAGTCAAAAACCAAAGATAAAAATAAATTGATACAAAAATAAATAAATTATTGCATTTCCCCCTAACAAACCTAAAAATTAAGTGCTGAAATATGGTTTTCACCTGTTCCATCATCATATAGTTTCGGCTTCTTGGTGGAAAATACAACACCATCCTTACGAGCTGAAAGCCCCTGAACGTCTTTAGCAGTATGTTGCAATTCATCTATAGCCTTACGCATGTTTCCATTATTTTTCTCTGCAAGTTCCCATAGAACATTCTGAGAAAGGAATAAAGTTAGAATAGGATAAACAATCAAAATCCTATCTATGTTAAAGATAAGTCAGTTGTTTCTGATGTGGTTACCTTACTAAGTTGCGGGCTTTCGGCATTAGCAATTAGCTTCAACGTCCTTGTCATCTGTGCTCTATGGTAGGCTTCTCAAAGGAGAGAACCAAGAAGACTCTTCAACTCGTTAGTATAGTATTCATTGTAGATGCAAATGACTAGACCCATAGAGTTTACGATTGTAGAGATGAGATTCTTAATCCCACTGCAGGTTGCTTTATTCACATCATCCATGATAAGTACAGTTTTTCCATCCCACCTCATTAGCTCTGATGCTGCTGTAGAGCTAATGAGGTGGGATGGAAATACTGTACTTATCATGGATGATGTGAATAAAACAACCAGCAGTGGGATTAAGAATCTCATCTCTACAATTGAAAACTCCAAGGGTCCAGTCATTTGCATCTGCAATGAATACTATACTAACGAGTTGAAGAGTCTATCAACCGCTGCTTGGTTCTCTCCTTTGAGAAGCTACCATAGAGCAGGTGGCAAGGAGGTTGAAGCTAATTGCTAATGCTGAAAGCCTGCAACTTAGTAAGGTAACCACATTAGAAGCAACTGAGTTTATCTAACAAAGATAATATTTTGATTGTTTATCCTATTCTAACTTTATTCCTTTCTCAGAATGTTCTATGGGAACTTGCAGAGAAAGATAATGTAGACATGCGTAAGGCTATAGATAAATTGCAACATATTGCTATAGATGTTCAGGGGCTTTCTGCTCGTATGGATGGTGTTGTACTTTCCACCAAGAAGTTGAAACTATATTATGATGGAACAGGTGAAAACCATCTCTCAACACTTAATTTTTAGGTTTGTAAAGGGGTCATGCAGTAATTTATTTATTTATTTATAAATTTATTTTTATCTTTTGTTTTGACTACTTGGTGAGGGGGGCAAGTGCTTTTCTTATCTGTTATCAATTTGTTGGTACTAGTTAAGTAATTGCAGATTTATACTTAGCTAATAAAAGATAAAAATGAATTGAAAATCCCATCCATACACAAAATAATTACCGTAGATTGATTCCTATGCCCCATCTTTATCTCTAAGAAGGGGGTTTGGAAACCTGTCTAAAACAGAATGGCACAGCTGATTTAATTATGTTTTATTTGGTTCAGAAGTTTGTAATGCTGTGGATGTTTTATCAATGTGTACTTGGTTTTGTTTGTGAAATCTAAATGCATTGAAAGAAATGTTTGTGATTCATGTCGTTTTCTGATCATATGTCTAGAAACTTGATCTAATTAACGTTTTTGTTGGCGTTATAAATGATTTGTTTCAGAAGGTTTAGCTGTTGGTGAGAAGGTGCAACAAGAACTTCAAAGTTTGAACTCAGAAGGTAACGATAATGTTAAATGTGTACTTGGTTTTGTTTGTGAAATCTGAATGCATTGAAAGCAATCTTTGTGGTTCATGTCACTTTCTGATCATGTGTCTAGAAACTTGATCTAATTAACATTTATGTTGGTGTTATAAAATGATTTGTTTTCTCATGCACATTTCAGAAGGTTCAGCTGTTGGTGAGAAGGTGCAACAAGAACTTCAAAAGTTTGAACTCAGAAGGTATAGATAGTGATAATTTTTCCATGTAGAGGGGACTCCTATGCTGCTTGTTCTTTCATAGTTACTCATTTATCTTGAACCATTTTAGTCAGTGCTATTGTTGAAAAAAATAACTTATGAGTTGTTGACGCTTTGAAGGGGTGCAAGTCCAAGTTTCTCGAATTCAAGTGGCCCTGGTAGAGGAAAAGATGATTCGGGTGCCTTGCAGAATAAGGGCACACAGGGTTCAGGATCTGGTACCAAGAGAAAGAAATGAGGGAAAATGAAAACTGTCGGCTTAATGTGTGCAGTTTTTAGTGTTCATAACAATGTATTTAGCATCCCACAGTACATTCATTTTTGGTTGGTGTGGAGGATTGTAGGATGTATCCCACAGAATATGTTAGAGTTATGCAATTGGACAAGTAATCCTTGAACGAATTTAAGCAAGGAATACTAATTACTGAGGAAAATCCTTTGTTAAACCATCCAAGAATTCAGTAGAATAAACTCTGAAATGTCTTTTTAGTGTAAACCAACCAAACTTCCCTCACAGCTAGCTATCGTGATTTATGGAGGAAAAAACAAAACAAATAACTTTTGTGTATTTTTGAAACCTCTTTTCCAGCTAATCAGCATCTACTCACTTCAGCATGGAGAGGAGAACCACTTCTTATATAAATACTAACAATAAAAGCATAGATATTAATGCAATTAAAGCTGTAAAATTTCATTAGATCAATTACAGCATGTTAATTTCAGCTGCTACCTTATGATTCGATTAAATTGTGAAGTTGCTTAACCGACTTGCCAATTGAGTCATCGAGAACAACAGTTGTAATGCGAGTAAGTCCCTCCTTTTCAGCAGGCCCCACTGCGAGGCTCTATGAGCTCAAAGAGAGATTGAAAACCGAACATAAATGTCTCAGCACATTTTAAAACCAACTGACCTGAATATGATTACCCTCTTCTATATTGCACACCATGAACGACAACTCTATAAGTCTTTTTTGCGTTTAACTGCAGATAATCTTTTTCAGTGTATAAGATCTGAAACAGTGAAAAGGAAACATACATCATCATGTTGATGGTATAATCTAACCTGAAACCAAATTTATCGAGCCAAACGTCAGATTGCTTAGAGACCACATTTTGTGTGTGTGTGTGTGAGATAGAGAGAGAGAGACTTGAAATAACATGGGTGTATTGGGGCTTTGTTTTTTGATGTTGTGACCTGTGAGGTGTCTTTTGATAATGGATTTTTTACCTATCACTCCTGTGTATGTTGGCAATCTTGGCAAACCATATACATATATATATATATATGTATGTATATATATATATGTATGTATATATATATATGTATGTATCTGATTTAATTAAATGCTTTTATTTTAAGGACTATGAGATTATTAATACTATAAAATAGACTTTCATCTTCATCTTCATCTTCTAAAGTCTTTCATCTTCCTATAACCTTTTTTTTTTTGGGTAAAAGAAAAAAGATTTACCTGTAGCGGTGTCATAAGCTCAAAATGTATTTAGTGAGTGGGCCGACTCAGACGTCTTTTTAACCCGATAGGAGTCCGCGATGGAGCCCGTGTCGCTAAAATCTCCTTCTCCTTCGTGCGGTAGTAGTAGAGATGAGCACTTGAGTTCAAATGGGGCTATAAAGACTCGAACTTCAACTCTCATACTCGCAGATGTGAAAACTCGGCTGACTCCTACCACTGGGCTACACCCTTAAATACTTCCTATAACCTATTTACCTTCATAAGAAAACAACTAATAACATAATATTAGAAGAAAATTTTCAAAGAAAAAAAGAAGAAGCATTTGACAGGTACAAACAATGAGGCAAAAATAAGGAACAGAACAAATAATCATACCAAAAAAAGAGAAACATAATAAAGTAGAGAGAGGTAGAGGAAAACAATAAGGACTCTTTTATACGATGCTTCAACCGGGTGAAGCCTTTCCTTCTACATGAAGGCTTAAGCTATTTCGCAAGAATATAGCATAATCAACATCAATTTCAAGTTGCCTCAGTATGGAGGATATCCCTCAGCCCAATCTTGAGGCCGATACGGATGGGGCATCATAGAGGACTGGAATAACCCTTGTTGGAAAGATTATAGGTGAGAAGACCATTTCAACGAATGATGTTTTCATGGTTGTTAGAAGAATTTGGTTTACGAGAGAAACCCCCAAGGTGGAGCAAATAAACAGAAACATTTTCCTTTTTACATTCAAATCCGAACATGACAGAAACAGAGTGTGGAACCGCAGACCATGGATGATCAATAAGTCACTACTACTTCTCAAAGAATGAAAGCTGGATCATGCTCTTAACGAGATAAGTTTCAACACTGCCACATTCTGGGTTCAAATCAAGGCACTACCATTACAGTTCATGACTAAGAAAAATGCAGAGCTCATTGGAGGTTTATTTTACAAATTGCTAAGATTCGAATCATACACTAGAACAAATATCATTGGCTCAAAATACCTAAGGATCCAGGTGGAGGTGGAAGTGGATAAACCAATCCCGGTGGGTTTCTTCCATAACCGAGGCCAAGGTGGGCAGTGGATCCCCTTCAAATTCGAGAGACTGCCTGACATTTTGTTACCGGTGTGGCAAACTCGGACATTCCAAGGGAAACTGTCCAGAGAAGGAAGGAGCCACCCACAAAATTCTTGGGTGAACCTGTTCAAAGAAGGAAATCAGACTCGGAGAACAGAAAATACCAGATCTGAACATTTTGATACTTTTGAGAAGGACACAAACTCGGATCGGATGAACCTGGACAGTGATGAAAGAATTCTTACCGACGGCGAGGAAGACGGAGAGGGGAGAAAGATGGCAAAGGGATGCACACTTCCCGAGGAGGGTGAACTCAAGCGTACCAACCTGTGTCAGACGACAAAAGGGAACAGAGTCAGGAAAGAGCCCTCTATGCATCCTGATGGAAAAATTGCTTCTGTTTCAGCAGTTGACGGTGGGCTCAAGACAAATCCCGGAACAGGGGGAAACTCCATCGCCAAGAAGCAACCTTCACATCAGCTGAGTGAAGAGGAAGACCCTAGGATAGAGAGAAGCCCCAAGATCACTGACCGTATCAGTGAAGATTCCCTTTGTAGTGGTGTAGCGGTGGAAAGTAGAAAAAGAAACCTTGATGTTCTATGTCCAAGCCTAGCCCGGGATGGGCCTCTTAAAGCTGCTGATAAGGGCCCAAACACTTTTAACAGGCTTGCGAAGGATTATGGGCCAACTGAAGGGGTTGAAGATGAAGTGGAGCCTAGGCCATTAGGGAAAAAACAAAAGATCAGCCCAATCAGCTCAACGGGCATCGTAATCCAGACTGAAGCTTTCCCCAAGTCCCTTATTTCTCCTCACTTAAAATTAAAGGAGATGGCACGGCAGAAAGGCGTTTATTCCTTGAAGGATAAGGTAACAATTGAGACCGAAGATAGTAACTGTCTGAGCAAAAAAAATTTGGCCGAGGAGGCGGGCCTTACCACGCCCCCACCTCAACCATGAAAATCCTTTCTTGGAACTGTCGTGGATTGGGGAATGCTACGACAGTTCGAGCCTTAAAAGGCTTTATCCAAAAATATTTCCCGGAGGGTGTGTTCTTATGTGAAACAAAAGCTTCTCTTAAGAAAATGGAAAAAATAAATAAAAAGTTAGGCTTTGACAAAATGAAAATTTGGGAAGCTGATGGTTGGAAGGGTGGCATTGCTCTTTTTTGGAATGGAAACATGGGATGGCAAGTTATACACGCTTCCAAATGGATCCTGGGCACTCGTATTCCTAGTGAGGGGGGTGGGTTCTGGACTTTGTGGACATGCCATTGCCCGGCTGCTCATACTGACAAAGGAGAGTTTTGGAACTTATTAGTGTTCTAATAAAGGAAGGGTCGGCGAATTGGGCTTGCATTGGGGACTTCAATGAGGTCTTGACTCAAACAAAAAAACAAGGTGGGTGTCCGGTAAGTGCTAACAAGAATTTTTGGCTTCGGTTTTTCCTGGATGAAGTGCAGGGTGTTGATATTGGCTTTACTGGAAACTTATTCACCTGGTGCAACAAAAGAGGAGGCAACACTAATATTAGGGAGCGTCTGGATCGGGTCATCTCAAGCACCGATTGGAGAATCACGTTCAGTAATGCAGGAGCTACTCATCTCAATGCCTACCAGTCGGATCATGCTCCGATTCTATTGAACCTCAACCTGGACCACCCGAAGCTCCCTAGACCGTTCAGATTCCAGGAGGCTTGGATAAGGGACCCCACTTGCTCTAATGTTATCGCGACTGCATGGAGGGATAATATGAATCAGTTTCGACGTCTACCTATTGGCAAGAGGATCTCTAATACCGCTAGGGCTTTGAGTGCTTGGAACAGAGAACACTTCGGTTTTTGCAAGGAGAGAATCCTTGAGTGTGAGAGAAGAATTCAGCAGCTTCAAAGTCTCCCCCCCACTGATGATAACATTGCGCAGGAAAGAATGGCTTAGGATGTTTTGAATGAATGGTTGAGTAGGCAGGAAATAATCTGGAGACAAAAATCCAGAGAACTTTGGTTGACAGCTGGGACAAAAACTCCAGATTCTTTCATGCCTCAACAATCACAAATAGAAGGAAAATTTTCATTCCCAGTATTAAGAACCAGAGTGGAATCTGGCTGGAAACTCGGAAGCAAATTGGAGACTACCTCACCAAGGAATTTACTGATCTTTTTAAAGCAAAGAGTGTCGATAGAGAGCAGCCTCTGAATGAATTTATCAATGCAGCAATCACAAATCTCCAAAATACCAGCTTAAGCCGAATACCTGACAGAAGAGAGATTTGGGAGTCTGTAAAGAGCCTCCACCCCATAAAAGCCCCCGGTCCGGATGGCATGTCCGCCATCTTTTTTCAACAGTACTGGAAAACAGTTGACGATGATGTCACCTCTACTATTCAAAACATCTTCAGAACGGGTATTCTCCCAAATGGCCTAAATGATTCCTTCATCATCCTTATCCCCAAAACAAACCACCTCACCACCTTCAACCAAATCCGGCCGATAGCCTTATGTAATACTTTGTACAAAGTTTTTTTCCAAGATTTTGGTTAACCGCCTCCGCCCCCTCCTCCACAACCTTGTTTCCCCCAACCAAACAGCCTTTGTACCCGGCAGATGGATAGGAGAGAACTCCATTATGGTTCAGGAAATTGTCCACTCTATGAAGACGAAGAAAGGTGAGACTGGTTTCCTTGGCATCAAAGTTGACCTCCATAAGGCCTATGATCGAGTCAACTGGAACGCCATGCTGCACATCCTTGAGGCCTTTGGGTTTGACAACAAGTTCAGATTACTGGCCTTTAGATGTCTCTCCTCTGCCAACACTAAACTTCTTCTCAACGGATCAATTTTTGGCAAAATCCCCACGGAGAGAGGGATACGACAGGGCGATCCTTTATCCCCTTTCCTTTTCGTACTTTTCATGGAGCTGCTGTCCCGCATGATCACAAAGTTGGAGATTGATGGTGAAATTCAAGGTATTCAAATGGGTAGAAGTGCACCGCATATCACACACCTTTTCTTCGCAGATGATATTCTCATCTTCTGCAAAGCCTCAGTTGCTCAGGCTTCAAAAATTATTTTGTGTTTAGAGAGATTTTGCGAGTGGACGGGGCAAACTTTCAGCCCCTCCAAATCAGGCTGCTTCTTTTCTTCCAATGTAAGGGGTAACCTCAAGGCTGAAATCAAACAATGTCTCAACATGAAAGAGCTCCATCGGGATGCTAAGTATTTAGGACATAATATGTTCCCAAACCATACGCGAATGAAAGACTTTGAGGCCATTGTTTGTAGAGTGAACTCCCGTCTTGATGGCTGGAAGGAAAAGCTGCTCTCTCAATCCGGACGAGTCACTCTCGTGAAACATGTTTTATCTGCCCTTCCCCTTTACTCTATGTCTACTAATAAAATCCCAATTAGAATTTGCAATGAAATTGAGCAACGGACAAGGGAGTTTTTATGGAGAGGAAAAGGAAGGAACATGAATTTTTGGACACCCGTTGCATGGCACACAGTTTGCAAACCAAAATCTTATGGGGGTTTGGGAATCAGAAATTTGAAATATATGAACTCCGCTATGCTTGGAAAACTGGGATGGTCGTTGGCCAAGGATTCGGATAAACTGTGGGTTCAAATCTTGAAAGGCAAATATTTCCCCAATGCAACCTTCATGCGCTGTAAGAGGAAAAGGAATAGCTCGAGAGTGTGGCCAGCCATCTTAAACACTCGAAACACTTTAAACAGGGGAATATGTTTCAAAGTGGGGAGGGGAAACAACATCAACTATTTGGAAGACCCTTGGATCCCCAATCTCCCGGGGTTCAAATTCATCCCAGAAATGATGCTTCGCTGCAAAGACACAGAATGGTTCATTCGTTATTCAACGATCATGGTGGTTGGAACGTCACTCGACTAAAGGATTTGTTCTGTGATGATTCCGTGGATAAAATTTGCAATATATTTTGGTCCAATCCGGAAGAGGAAGATCGTATGATTTGGATTCACAATAAAAATGGCTCTTTTTCTGTAAAATCTTTCTATTGGCTGGAAAATTGGGAGAGGGATAGAGTTGACAAGTGGTGGAAAAATCTTTGAAAGAGTAACATTCATGAGAGACATAAATTTTTTTTTATGGAAGCTGGCTAACAGTGGGCTTAGTGTGAAAGCCAATCTGATTCGAAGAGGCCTTCAGGGGATTGAGGAGCAGTGTTTGCATGGCTATAATCAAATGGAAAGTGAGGTCCACCTGTTCTTCAAATGCTAGTTTGCAAAAGCTCTCTGGTTCACTACCCCCTGGGGTCTTAGGTGGGAGGATCAATCTGATGGGGAGTTACAGGACATGCTGGAGCGTATTTGGAAACCAGAAGCTATTCTCCTCTCCACGGAGGAGCATAAAGACTTCATATTATACTGTGTGATCATTTTGGAACACATCTGGTGGGTTCGCAATGAACTTTGGATCAATGATAAACAACCTTCCCTTGAAAATTCAATCATTGTTGTGAGGGACAGATTTCTGGAATTTAAACAGGGTATGGCTAAAACCCCCCAGTCAACTACCTCTTCGGACATATCCATACCAAGGGAATGGAGGCCTCCTAGGGAGGGATTTTTGAAAATCAACACAGACGTTGCGGTGAGAAAGGGTGGCAGTTTTCTTAGCGTGATGGTTCGGAATAGTAGAGGATCTCTCTTGGAAATGCACTCTTTCAAGGTCCCAACCCAAGATCCGGCAATAGCTGAGTTATGGGCAATTCGACAGGCCATCTGCATTTGTATTAAGAATGAGTGGAAACAAGTTTGCTGCGAAACGGACGCAAAGAATGTTGCTCGCATGCTGACTGAAAGACTCGCCACAAGCTGCCATTGGGCATCGCTTCCCTTGTTTAAAAGAATTATAAGGTTACGCGACCATTTTGTTAGTATTAGCTTTAGTTGGTGTTATCGAGATTGTAACAGAGCTGCCCATGAGATTGCTAAATGGGCAGCCCTTAATGGTTTTTGTGGTCTGATCAATGAGGAATATCTTCCTCTTTCGATTTTGGAAATTCTTACTATGGAGAAGGCTGTTACTCCTTCCATCCAAACAAGGGTTCTCAATGATGTATGAGGCTTTGCCCTCCCCCTTTTTGGTTTCTAATGAAACTCATGATTTTCAGCAAAAAAAAAAAAAAAAACAATAAGGACTCTTTTAAAGCATATCAAATCTTTAATATCATATAAAAAATGAAGATAAAGCGGTTGTATTCAATTAAGATTTTTAAAAAAGTTTATAGACTTTAACATATTTTTTTAGACTTTATGAAAGTATGGATGACTTTTATAAACTTTTTTTAATGACTTTTATAAATTTTGTTAATGACTTTTATAAATTTTTTTAATGACTTTTATAAATTTTTTATTTTTACTATGCAAGATTTATAAGTATTTCATATCTCTTTTTTCAATTGTAATAATTTAATTATTATCCTGAAGCCTATTACCCTTTTATGTTGGCTACAGAATATATATATATATATATATATATATATATGCATACTTAGAAAAACTTTTTTAAATCACAGACTTTTGTAGATTTTAATAAATTTTTATAGAGTTTTTTAGAGTTTATAAAAGTATGTTTGATTTTAAATGACTTTTATAATTTTTTTTAAAAGACTCTCATAGATTTTGAACGAATTTTATAATTTTTTAAATGACTTATAAATTTTGAACAATTTTTATAAACTTTTATGTTTAAAAACTTTTATATTATTCACATAGTTATGAAAGATTTTTATATAGTTATAATGATTTTCATTTTAAAAAAATGTTTTAGTATACTTTCATTAATTTTGAAATATAATAGAGACTTTATAGCTGTATAATTATATTTTTACATCAATAAAAATATTTTTTTAAAGAATAAAAATATAAATTATCTCAATAAAAAAATTATTTCGAAAATTATTTACCAAAATTCAGTATTATTTTTATTTTTTAATATTTAAAAATATATTAGATATTATACTTTTCATATTTAGCAAAAGTAAATAAACATAAGAAAAAATAAAAAAAATAGTCATTTAGGCTTTTTTTTAAACAAATTACAATTTTATTGCACTTTGTTATATTTATATATTAAAAATAAATTATTTTTATAAAAAAATAAAAAAATAAATCTATAATTTTTTTTTAGACTTTTGTTCCGCAATAAAAATGAAAATGAAGAGGAAGAAGAAAAGAGATAAAAAGGAAAAAAATTCTAAAATAATGTAAAATAATTAGAATTATTTAAAAAATCAATAAAAATTTATAAAAATTCTGGGAGAGAATAAAAGACTTTTTATAAACATAAACTTTTTATTTTTCGCTAAAAAATCTACAAAATTTTTTATTTATTTAAATTTTTAAAAATTAATGACAAATTAAATACCTTATATCTTTATAAATTTTTAAAAAATTTTAATTAAATATTATATAACTTTAATAAACATTTTAAAAATCCGTATTGAATACTCCGTGATTTCCTAATATTTTTTAAAATTTTCTAATGTCTTTGTTGAATACACCCTTAATCTTTTAATACAGTATTTTATGGGTCGATCAAGCCCAGAACGAAATGTGAGACATTCATAGTTAAAAGTCGAAGGAACAAATAAGTAAGCGGAGGAACAAAGAAGCGCAGTTTGCAAACATATAGGAGATGGAAAGAGAAATAGAAGAAGAAGAAGAAGAAGAAATAGTGTGCTTAGATGAATCTTTCTTCATCAATGACAAGTAATATTCTGTCTCTGTCTCTGTCTCTAGTTGCGTGTGTGTGTGTGTGTGTGTGTTAAGTAACTTGGTTTGGTATTTGATCTGTGCAGTTACCAGCTGACCACATTTACATTTGGGTCCCAAGTCATTCAGCTCCTTTGTCTTCATTCAGCTTGTAGTATGTTTCTTATTCAACCAATTTCTTATTCTATGTTTTTCTATTTGCTTAAAATATTGTTAAAGTTTTTTATGCTCATAATATCAGATTGCCCATGGAGTTTGCTTCAACCGCTAACAAAATATTTTTCAATTTTCCAACTTTTTGTAGAAATTGCGAAATTTGAGGTGAGAATGTGTGATAGATTGGGTTACTAGCTGATTCAAAATTCGTCATCCCCATCTTCCATTTGAGTAATTTTGGTCCTGCATATTGATGCTAAAACATGGAAAGTATAACAATTTAGAAATAGATAAGTGGCTTGATACATAGGGAAAATATGGGTAAAATTCATATTAAGGAGAAGCTTATCTAGGTTGGGCTTTGGATGGTAAAATCTTGTGGCTCTTGATGTTCTAGAGGAGTTTTAAACTTTTAAGAAATGATCAAGTTGGGATCCCAGTCACTATTGCTATAGAAGGAACCTTTCATATCTTATTTTATGAATTTGCAGCCATTTAAAAGTTGAGTCTATTAAATTGAAGGAAACAGAAATAACAATGATGCTTCTGACTTGTGAGTTTCGACATGTTAAAAAAAAAAAAAAAAAAAACAATTTACTTCAATACATATAGGAAAATTTGGAGCATTTAGTGATATGATAAAAATCTTGATTATGCATCTGCATGTTGACGCTTAAGAATATATTTCTTGTCTTTATTCTGCATATTAGGAGAAATGAAAAGTCTTTTATATTACTATTACATGTCTATGCGTTTTCTATATTTTATGCATTTTCTGTTATAATGGTACTAACTATATCCTTTTATAGCTGATTTTGATCTGACAGGGCAGTTGGTATGGCCTGGAGCTATGCTTTTGAATGATTACATATCAAAGAATTCTGAACTGTTGCAGGGACGCTCTGTTATTGAACTTGGCTCTGGTGTTGGTATGTAATTGTGAATGACAAATTTTATTTTTCAAATGCACATCATACTCACTATTGAAATGCATGGATGATCAGTATGTGGAAAAATTGCACCTGTTGCATGTTAGTGTACGAAGGAAGTTCAATCCTTGAATGCATATGAAAAGATTTGGTTTCAGTCTACTTAAAGTTTATGTATTGGCATTTACACTTGCATTTATAAACCTCTGAGCAAATCATGACATAAGATGACTCAACTTTAGCTGATGCATAACAACATTTTCTACATTGAATGGACATTCATTAGAGAACTCAGATATTAGTTGTGCCTGACCCTCTAACATGTAGAAGGTGAGTCTTAAAGCTGTGCTTGGCATGTCAAAATGAGGTAAAAGAGGATTGAGCTAGACTGTAAGGGATAGAATAGGACATAATATATTAAATTTCGGTAAGGTATGTAGGGCTGTTGGTAAAGTTATTATTATTCCATGAGAACTTGGTCATCATTCAAGCCCCTATCACCTCATGTCCATAATCTTGACTAGTCATATCAACTATACTCCCTATACCATCCTCCAAAAAGTGCCACTTGCCTCCCTAACAACAACCAATGTTAGCTTGAGCAACAACCTAAATTTGTATGATCGCCACTTCTAGCCACCCTGAATTGTGAAACCTTTTAATCAAACAAATGATGTAGACATTTTGATCAAAGTGTTGACTGTTAGACAGAAAATTAGCAAGATCAGAGAAGTAGCATACTAGGTTAGGTGGCACGTTATCTTTCTTCGTCTGCATCCTTGAACAACATGCGCCATTTTCTCCTTTATGTTTTTATCTTTTTTATTGTTTTGTGTTTCTCATGTGGACCCATTCTATTCAATGGGATAAAATAAATCCCGCAGTTGAAGGATACAATGCAGACCAGAATTTATAAACCCCTTGAACTCATGCAACGAACACTGAATAGAACTAGGAAAGTCCTATTCAGTCTTTAACTTGGCATGGCAAAGACTTTATTAGGTTTTAGGGTTAATTGCACTTTGATACCTTTGACTTCTAGGGTTTTCTGATTTAGGCCCTCAATTTTTCAATTTTTGTAAATTGGTCCAATCTTCAATTTTGCCAAACGGTTATCCCCAGGAAATTGTTTCTATAATGGATTCAAAACAGCAGTCCATGAGGAAAGCGAATGTTGTATTGATCATGAACAAAACTGTTACCTATTTGTTTGACCAAACTAGAGATTGGTCCAATCTATGTCAATTTGAAAAATTGAGAGCCTAAATTGCTACTTTTGAAAGTTGAGGACCTAAATTGCAGAACCCTAAAAGTCAAGGGTTCCAAAGTGCAATAAACCCTAGATTTCACAATTCTTTCTAGTGAAGAGAGAATCACATCCTAGTTCATTAGTACATCTATCAAGTTTAGGGTTAATATATGTAGCTTCAATTCTTTGTTTTATAGTTGCCTTAATCCTTGTACTTCTGCTTTGGGGTTAAAAATGTGTATCTCTATTATGAGAAGTCTCATTTGCAGGAAAGGTGTTGTCATTTTGTAAAATTACTTAGACATAAAATTCCTTTCTTAACTTTATCATTGAATGATTTACTGTAGTGCCATTGCTTGATTGCTGCATTTATATTGCATTTGCAGGTATTACTGGAATACATTGTAGTAGATTTTGTCGTGAAGTAGTTTTAACAGATCATAACGAGGAAGTACTCAAGGTAAGGTTGTGAGGTTCTATACCAATGCGAGGTTGATAGGTTGATTTACAGTCTTCATGAAATTTGAGTATTTACATAACCTATCTCAGATCCTGAAGAAAAATGTGGAATTGCATTCATCGTCTCAGAATCATAATAATAGTTCTGGTGAGAAAAATATAATAGGAAAACAAATGTGAAATTTGTCTGATATTTTTGACCTCTTATATGCAGGTTTAGCAGCTGAGAAACTAGAATGGGGAAATTCTGGGCAGATCTGCCACATTTTAGAAAAATATTCAAGAGGATTTGATCTTATTCTTGGAGCTGACATTTATATCCTAATCATTATTTTTTCCTGAAATCATTTTCAAGCAGCACACACAAATTGGAAGTTTCTAACTTTAAATAAAGGGTGCATTTGGGGTCTGGAGATTGAGTGAGCCACTAATATGTTCTAATTTTGAATCTAAAGTTTGGCCACTATTAAACCAAACATGCTTTCTTGAGTTTAGTCATTTTAAACACCACACAAATTCTTAATTTCATAGTGTTTCAAACGATGAAGGATTAATTGCTTTGATACATGAATGTATTTTGATTAGGTCTCTTTAGTTATAATATTGTGAGTATAATATTTGTATCTTTCATTGAAATGCTCCAAAAACACATAATCAATAATATCCCTATAATTATTGGTATATGTTTATTTCTTCAAGAGTTCAGTTATGGGTCCAAGCACAAACTAAGGTACTCCATGTGCATCAAATTATCTTAAGTAGGAAATCAAATGCCCTTCCATGGTTTGAACCATTGTATTTGACTCTTTTGGGAAAAGAAGAGAACCTTGACAGTGCATAAGCTTTCAACAGGCAAGCATTCCTTTGCTTTTTGACACAGTGGAAAAACTCCTTCGAGTTAGAGGGGAAGGGCAGTGCAAATTCTTACTAGCCTACATATCCCGAGTAAAAATGTAAGAAGTAACTAATCATTGCTTTGTTTTCTTCTATAAATTTTGAAACCAAGGTTTTAAAATGACCTCATTTAACTCATTTCATATAGTTATTTTTTTATGACACAGTTCTATGCCCCATTTATCTACTATCAGATGTGGTAAGTAAGAATAAATGATCATGAAAATATACCAATAGGTTCTCACCATTGCATCACTATTTTATAATCTCGTGCTTGTTTATGCTCTTATGAGATTACTTAATTGTGATTTGTTACTCTGGCTCAAAAATGGTAGTATGTATTTTTAATTAATGTTCTGAGATACTTGCGGGTCTTTTATGTGTTTCTTCCAGTTTATAGTAAATTTTTATCTAACGGAGTTAAAAAATTTCTTCTTGAGCAGCATGGATACAATGGTAATGAATGAAGCTACACAGCATGGGCTGCAGATAAATGAAATAGCCGAGACTCGTAGTGTTGTTGGAAATCTGGAAGGAACTATATTTGAGGTCATCCTTTGAGAGAACCATGAACTTTCTTCCTATTCACCAAAAAAATGAACTTTTTTCCTTTTTTTTTTTTTTTTGATGGAAGACAAATTTTTGGTAAGAGAGTTTTAGCTTTGTGCAAGAAGAGTGCAGGGAAACTGATCGCTGGGGGTCTGTTTGTTAACCCATTCATTTTTAGTTTTTAGTTTTAGTTTTTGTTTATAATTTATGGTTTATGGTTTATAGTTTATAGTTTTTGTTTATGGTTTTTAGTTTTTGGTTTGTGGTTTTTAGTTTATGTTTTTGTTAAAAGGAAAAAAATAAAAAACAACTATTTTTTGATTTTTTTTTTAAATAATTATTTTTGGTAACCATTATTTTTTTTATTAATTTTTTGTATTTTTTTTTAAACTTTATAAATAAATTTAAACAGGTTTCGGTCCGATTTTCAACCCGACTCGGTTGGTCCTGGGTTTCGGCCCCAACTGGGGAGTCCTAGGTTCCGGCCCGACCGAGGAGCCCCGAGTTTCGGCCTTGACCGGGCGAACCTAGGTTCTAGCCCAACCTAGGAGGACCCGGGTTCCAGCCCGACCGGGAGGACTCGGGTTCCAGCCCGACTGGGCTGTCGCGGGTTCTAGCCCCGACCGGGCTGTCGCGGGTTCTGGCCCCGACAGGGCGGTCCCAGGTTCTGGCCCCGACCAGGCAATCTCGGATTCTGGCCCGACCGGGCGGTCAATGCTTAATTAATCCTATCTATCATATATTAATGTACATCTGCTTCAGCTAGTTTTGTTTACTTGCATTTTCTAGCCTAATTACTATATATATTTTATGATATATTAATTCACAGCAAAATAAAAAATGTTATATTGATATATATTTTATCACTGCTTAATGGCATTTTCTATGAGAATGAAGTTCAAATCATCTTACAAACTCCTATTGGTAGAATGGGTAGATTGGATCGTTTTGCTTGGAAATTCACTCCAAATGGAGTGTATTCAGTTAAATCTGGTTATCATGTGGCCAGAAGGATTGATCATGGTAAATTAGTGGGTAGTTCAAGTATGAAGAGTAGTAAGAATTGCTAGAAGTCTTTATGGGCACTACATGTGTCCTAATAAAGTGAAAATGTTTTTTTGGAGAGCTTGTGTTGGTGCTGTGCCGACAATGCTTGCTCTTTCAACTAGGATTTCTAATGTTTGTTCTTACTGCCCCATGTGTAAGTTTAAGGAGGAGTCAATACTTCATGCACTTTGAACATGTTTACGTGTGAAATCAATTTGGAAGGCTCTTGATCTTTATTTGAGATTACAAGGCAATAGGTATAACACTTTTATTGATTTATGCTTTGATGTACTTTTTAGTTTTCCAATGGGGGATAGAGAAATGTTTGCTTGGGGCTGCTAAGCTTATGGAATAATAGGAATGGTTTTGTTCATGAAGGCAGTCATTTTGATTTTGATGTTGCTAGTATGGTTAGTAAGATTTTTAGTTTGCATCATGAGTTTTGTGATGTTTTTAAGAGTCCATTTTTGAGTTCCACTGTTGATGTCCAACGGGAAAGGAGTTCTCCAGCTTTTTTGATGGTTTCCTCTCAAAGTTGGGTTGCACCGGTTGTTGGAAAGTTCTAGTCCAACCCAGGTTTTGGCTTTACATGGCATTCCCGGTTTTGGCCCCAACCAGGGATTCCTGGGTTCCGGCCCGATCGAGGAGCCCCGGGTTTTGGCCCCGACCGGGCAGACCTGGGTTCTAGCCCGACCCGGGAGGACCTGGGTTCCAACTCGACCGGGCAGTCCTAGGTTCTAGCCCCGACCCGGACAGTCCTGGGTTCCAGCACGACCGGGGGTCTTGGGTTCCAGCTCCGACCCGGGCAGTCCCGGGTTCTGGCCCGACCGGGCGGTCCCGTGTTCTGGCCCAGACCAGGCGATCCAGGGTTCCGGCCTCGACCGGGCGATCCCGGGTTCCAGCTCACCCAAGAGGTCCCGGGTTCAAGCCCTTATCGGGCAGTCCCGGGTTCTGGCCCGACCGGGCGGTCCCGGGTTCTAGCACGACCCGGGTTTCGACCCGACCGGGTGGTCCTGGGTTCCGGCCCCGACCCGAGCAGTCCCGGGTTCTGGCCGGATAAGGCGGTCCCGGGTTCTGGCCTAGACCGGGCGATCCCGGGTTCCAGCTCAACCGAGAGGTCCCGGGTTCAAGCCCTTATCGGGCAGTCCCGGGTTCTGGCCCGACCTGGCAGTCCCGGGTTCTGGCCCGACCTGACAGTCCCGGGTTCTAGCCCGACCCGGGTTTTGACCCGACCAGGCGGTCCTGGGTTCCGGCCCTGACCCCGGCAATCCTGGGTTCTGGCCGGACCGAGAGGTCCAGGGTTTTGGCCCAGACCGGGCGATCCCGGGTTCCGACCTCGACCAGGCGATCTCGGGTTCCAGCTCAACCGAGAAGTTCCGGGTTCAAGCCCTTATCGGGCAGTCCCGGGTTCCGGCCCCGATCGTGCTGTCCCAGCTTCCTGCCCGACCGAGCGGTCCCAACTGGGGCAGTCTCGGCCACATCTGGATGGTACCAGTATTGGCGGTCTCAGTTTCAAACCTTGTTCGAGTTGTCTTGTATTTTGACATTGTAAAGGACAAAAAAAAAAAGAATGAAAAACTGAAAATGAAAATGACTTTTTAACGTTTTTGGTTTGTTAAAGAAAAGTGAAAATGGTTTTTGTTTTTAAAAAAATGAAAATGGTTATCAAACGCATTTTTGTTTTTGGTTTTTCAGAAAAATAAATGAAAATGATTATCAAACGCATTTTCATTTTTGGTTTTCAAAAAATTCAAAAACAAAAACAAAAACCATAAATGAATGGGTTATCAAACAGGCACTGGGTGAGCAAGATTAGAAGTATAACATTGTTCAGTGAGAACCCTGCAATGGTTTTGGGAAATTGACTGGATATCAACAGGATTTATCTATAGACTGCCCCTTTATTTCATTGAATTTTTTAAGGTTGTGAAGATCGGGTTTTTATTTTTATTTTTTTATTTATTTATTTTTTTATTTTTTTTAAGACTATGTTTTAGTGTCTTAACTTTATAAATTGGGGTTATTTATTTTATCCGAAACACAATACGAAGTTTAATTTTTGGAACATTTGAATTTTTTGGTTTATTTGATTCGTTTAATTATTGGTTGAATATTTCGATTAAAGGTGAAATGAAAAGTATTTATTTATGAACAATAATGAGATTAAGAAATAATTGGTAGATAGACATGCATAATATTTAGAGATTGAAAAAATTTGAGACAACAATGACGGTTTCTTGAATTTAAGATATTTTGTCAAAATAAGAAGCATTTCAAGTGTAGGACTAGCAAATAGCAATTTCATCTGAATCCTCTACGCATGTAGTGCTTGTCTTTGGAGCCATTTTATTCCTAATAGTTCCTACTTCAATTTGCCCTCCATAAGCCATAAATAAGTTTATAATTTGATTGATTTATTATCAATTGCTCTTCTTCTTTTTTTGGATGAAATATCAATTGCTTTCTATAGTTGCGGAATATTCAATACCTGGCTGTTAATTATCAAATGTTGAAATCAGTGACTTCATAAAAATAGTATTATGAAAAACAAAATGGTAACATTTATTACTAATCTTACTAACATTACTTGAATAGGTGCCCATACAGAAGTAATAGAGCCTAGAACAACTTTCTTACTAAATATTATAACATGCGTTTTGGACATGAAAAAACAATCATAAACAGAGGAACTAGGAGGATGTAATTTTCCACTAACCAAAATAAATATTCTTATCCACAGAAAATTACAGGGAAAAAAAAGAGGGCCCCACAAATTCAACTAATGAAAGGACCCACATAATATGAATTCCATGTTCCAACTGATTATCTGCAACTTCTGTCTGCTAAACCCAAGTCCAAAAGGAAGGAAAACAAACTGATTTTCAACGCCATTACAAGCTTGAGTTTTTCGTTCATTACTACCACTCGAAAAAATTCTTTTATATGATTGAAACCCTTAAATTGTCCAACACTGATCTTTCCCTTAGCTTTTGGAAAAACAAACCTGATTTATCTGAAAATAGCCAAGCCCAGAAAGCATCACGGTAACTGAGGTTCCTGTAGTTGTTAACACCGGTCAAGCTGCAAACATTTTAAACCCAATTTGTCTCCTACAGCTTTAACACTATAACAAATCTCCATGCAATCAGCCAGACGTACATAATATCTGTAGTTCTAACTTGACAATTGGTATTGGTTTCCAAATAAGAACCCTATCTAGCAGAGCAATCCTAAAGAGATGCAACTCCTCAAATTTGGTAGTTTAACTTGAATTGGTTCTAAGCTTTCTGTTCAAAATAATATAAACAGACCATGCTCACCAAAGTTTCAACATCAATGGTCTATTTTAATAGAGCATGCATTGAAAATCAATAGTTGAGAATGCTCAATAACAAAATGCACCTTTGCCATGCAAAACATTTTTATTTGATTCCACAATAACAAATCACAATCTGAATGAGGCGAGCAGTCAGAAAAACTTATATAGAATCCCATTGGCTTTGTTTCGAAACTCCATCTGAGAAAACAATTAATTTCCCTGGGACGAATTTTAATGTAGACATTTCCTTTCTAACTATAGCTCTTAACCTAGAACGTTTATCACTTCACCTAGATTGTTCCAAATAAGTTTCCAGCATCGTGACTTGATAACCAAAATAGTCAAATCCCATAGTTAATTTCCTAGTGCCTATTTTGATAGTAAGCAGAGGGAAATTGATACAATGAAATAAATTTTTTTCTTCTTTATTGTGTCTGTTCTCATCTTAATGTGTAAAAAGGTATGATAACTGCTTTGCGACATATATGGCTGAAATACAATGACCAACTGATCTATAACAAAGGGAAAAGGTGAGGTTAGAAGGGAGGAGTGGATCTGTACACAGAGATAAATTATACTTTTAGTAGAATATTTTACCTTAAAAAATTCTAAAGTATGTTAAGTTATACTCAATGTACACAATTGGAATTTCAATGACATGAAAAATTTATATCTTTCGTAAAAAATGGTCATACCAGTCTTATGAATTTGAGAGGAATACCCAAGCAATAATGGCTGAAATCCCTGAAGCTGCGTCCTTGATCATAGATATTGTCTTATAACTTGTCCCATCACACTCAATGACTGATGCTAGGAGCAGATAAAAGTTATATCCTAGAGTGATGAAAAAATAGAGATGCCAGGGTGTTCTCCAATTCTAAGACACAATTTTCTCTAAGGTTAATGAAGAGTCCAACTTCGTCCTCATGTCTTTGCCATATGCAGCAATAAGTAGAGCCTCAGCCCTCCCTAACAAAATCAGTAAATATTAAAACAAAGTTAAAAGCTAATGGAAAATAAATACATAGAAAAGAAGGTGAATAGGTTACGACCTTATGTAACAAGTTCACAAGGCCATAGCTTAAAACGGTAGAACAGAATCAAACAATTAAGGACTGGATATTGATATTATTGGCCACAGTTTATGAGCTGTCCTGATGACCTTATGAAGTTTTTTTCTAACAAAATTTGTCTTGTCCCCCATGGTCATAAAAAAGAATACTTGTGGTATGCAAACCGATAGTGTTAGCTTAATATAGACAGTTGAAACCACTTCCTATGGACTTCTTAAGTTTTAGGGTTGATAGGTTACTTCTACTTATTTTCTTTACATCTTTAGATTCTTCAATACTTTATACAACGTTTTTGCCCCTCAGCATTTTTTAATGAAATTTTTTTGTTAGTAGACAATTAATGCTGGAGAATTAAATGAACCACAACTAAAGAGACAAAAAGAGTACCGTGATCCTTTTTCCTTCTCAACGAAGAACTTAACAAGGGAAATAATGAAGATGCAAGCCTCCTGCTATCATCCTAGCAATCAAAATGTTCAGAGTTCTGTTATAAAATCGTATTTGAATAAAGCAACATTAAATATCCAAGAGAAAAATTTGTGACAGAGGACACAATTTCAAAGTAATGTCATCACCAAGGACTGTAATCCAACAATTAAAGGGCAAGGAACTGGCCTCATTCCTTGCCCTTACAAAACAATTGAAAATATCTTGAACAAAAAGCTCTTACTACATTACTACATGAATGAAGCAACATTAAACATCCAAGAGAAAAATTTGTCAGAGGACACAATTTCAAAGCAATGTCATCACCAAGGACTGTAATCCAACCATTAAAGGGTAAGAAACTGGCCTCATTCCTTGCCCTTACAAAACAATTGAAGATATCTTGAACAAAAAGTTCTCCAACATTCATCACTACACGATTACATTTCTGTGAATGCACATGGATACAGGATATACATACAACAGCATTCAGCAAATTCTCAAACAAAAGCAAATAAAAACAGCAGGAATACATTGACAGTCAACATATTAGTACCTACTTGCATATCTATGTGTAAGCAAACTTAGTTGTAGATAATGAATTCTTGAGAGATTGAAGGAGCAGCATTACAGAAAACAGATGTGTCAATAAACGTCATACCAACTACTTCCAAGCTGCTAATAGTTTAACTACAGGAATAAAAAAACTTCACCACTTAAATCAAAGGATCAGTTCAAACAAATATTACCACCTAACTTCAGCGAGTCAATGCGAGTTCACATCATGGCATCAATATATTAATGTCAACACCAAATCTTAATAAATACACTTGTATTTGCACCAAGTTTGTCAATTGTCAGAAATATAAAGTGATTAACTTTAGCATTAAATTGTTGATCTTCAACTCACTTTCTTTGAAATTTTGAAGATTTAATATAAAAATGAGTTTGAGAGCTTTAAATAAGCCCAGGACATAAAGTTAGGACAAACTTACCTTTGGAGATCTGCTTCCAGAGAGTTCAAATTTCTTCTTCCACATGAGAGATGGCACTGGAACAACAGAAAAACCCAATGCAACTAAGATACCAATCCACATTCCATATCCAAATCCTCCACTCCACCACCCCTTCATTGAAGAAAAAGAAAATACTCTCAGAAAGAATATGATAACAGGAACAGTTATTTTACTCATATACCTTTCCAAAAACAAACTGAAAGTAATATCAAGAATCTGTGAACACTAAACGGAAGACATTGCAAGAGGAAAGAAAGAATTGACCTCCTCTTGGGGGAAAGAAAAAAAAAAAAAAAACCAAAAAAACAAACAAAAAGAAGAAGAAAATATCATAGAAAGCAAGAAATTAAACGTTAGCAGCAATAAGATGCAGAAACCCATAATTTCAAAATGACAAAACATCATTTGACTAAGATTTACTATTTATGGACACAATCCATGAAGTTCAAATTAGCCTGTAAAGAGCTTGGCTACATTCTTACAATCTTAGACATTTGAAGCTTCCGAGTATGAAAAGCTTGTATAAATAATAGGGGAAATCAGGCCCATTAAAAAACCTTCTGAATATAATTTTACTAGAAAACTGCTCTACTACCTACAGTTGAACAGGAGGTGAATGTTGTGGACAACTGGAAAAGTTAAGCTAGAGCTGGAGGATGGGACTATGTAAACCTAGTAAAGTATTCTAGAATCTCACTAGCTCACCTGTTATTTTAGCTTCTTACTCATATCTTAAGGTAGGACACCTTATTATTTTTCTTCTATTAATAAAAATTCATGTAAACCATCTATTGAAGCAGCAAGAAACAAAAGAACCAGCAACAACAGCATAACAATAAGTTACAAGGGAAAAAGGGGAAAAAAAAAAATGAGGCAACAATTTAAAAAAGAGATAGATCATTTAAGAGAGCACCAGAAAGATCCAAAAAAACTTCCACTTAGACTAACCTGCTTCCCATCTTTAGGATAAGGAGTTGATTGCTCTATATATGCTGTAGTGCCTGGAGGAAAAACAACCAACTAATTCTGAAAGAAATTCAGGCATAAAAGAGATTTCATGAAAAAAATAAATAAATATATATCTATATATATATATGTGTGTGCGTACTAATAAACAATAGCTACTATAAATGAGAAATTGAACCAAGTAATAGATGAGGCCAGATGATCATGTAAAGCTAAGTGCACTAGGTCATAAAGCAATTTTTTGGTATTGATTATTTACCACTAATAAGTTATTCGTTTTCAACCACCATTCGCAAACTGAGTCAAGCCCTCTATATCATACATTTTCAATTTTTTTACCTAGTCTCACTCCCACCTTAAATTTTTTTTCTTTTTTTCTTTTTTTCACTTTTCTATCACAAATTTACAAGAATACATTCTCTGAGACTTGAGATCTTTGTACCAAAATGAAGTACTAATGAAACCCATGTACACAATAGCAATCAAGTCAAATGACAGCAACTGTATAGTGTAACCCCTGGATTGGGCCAGTTTGCCAAGAATTATGATGACACAGAACATAAGGGAGGAAGAGAATGCCAGAAAAAAGTAATTTGAAATATTAACATAATATATAGTTACATTTTTGTACAATCTGAATACAAATATCAAGAGAAAATAGGAGGATAGGTATAGATATTTAAGCTTTCCACAGATAAACCAAAAATATAATGGGTGGCTAAATATAAATGCCAAAGTCAAGCAGTCGACAATAAAAAAAAGAGGGACAATTCAGCAGAAACCAACCAATGGGAGCATCAAATCTGCAGAGCAACTGAACAATTGATTTGGCATCTAAGCGTTTTCGAACTCTTTTACCAACCAATACTTGTAATTGCGGAGAGTCAAAAACCTATAAAAATTCAAAAAGCAAAAAGTACAGAACACAGAACATAAGCTGACAATCAAATCTGGTATATCCATTTGGCACCGTTCCCAATTTCAATTTTAAGGAACTATTTCACTTCCTCAGAATCAACTTTATGTTGTCCATGCGTAATTTACTTGTATACTTTTTACATTTTCATATCAAAGAACCCGAAGTTCAATGGGTTAAAAGCCAAACACTCTCAACCCTGCCACTGCTAATGCTAAATGCCAAACGTACAAAAAAAAAAGTAACAAAATAACCTGAACAGAATCTGGGGAGTCGTCGCCTTTCAAGAGGGCCAGTGCACCGGAAGTATCCGGGTCGACCCCAATAACCCAATTGGAACCCGCATTGGAGCCGCTGGATTCTCCGTCGCCCAAATAGGGAGCAGTAGAAGTAGTAGAAGTGGAAGTGCGTTGAGGGAAAGGGCAGGAAAGAGAGGCTAACCAGTTTTGCTTGAGCTGGGCATCACTGAGTCCGACCCTGACTCCCACAGCACGGCTTCTGAGAGTAGAAACGGGGTTTGAAGCCGCGGAGAAGAAGGCTCTGAGATGAGGATAGAAGGAGAAATAATTGGGGTTTGGTCGCAGCTTGGAGGAGATGAAACAGCTCATGAATTGGGGGTTTCGCGGACTAATAAGAGTTTCGATTTGGAGGGCTTCCATCAAATTACGATTTTGGAAGCCGGAGACAAAAGGTCAAGGCACACTCTTGTTTGTCACACACTCTTCTTCTTCTTCTTTTTGTTTTTATTTCGGGACAATTTGGCGTTTGAATTTTTTAGGGTAAGGTAAATTGGAGGGATTTTTTGTAAAAACAAAATCAAAATATCTAAGGGAAATTAATAACTTGAAAAAAAGAAAAAGAAAAAAACAACAACATAGTGACAGCTTTATTTTTATTTTAGGGGAGTTTTATTCACACTAAATAAATTATTAGGTATATTATATTTTTAATATTTTATAAATCTAACTTGTATGAACCGAAAAAATGTATATAATCCAAACAATTAAGGGTTCAGTTATAGTGAATTCTCCAAAAGATTTCATGAAAATTGTTCTTTTAAATAATATTTTATTGGTAATAAATAATATTTATTTATAAAAAATAATATATTTTTAATAATTAATAATATTAAATTTATCATATGTAATATTTGATGCATAATGAACAACATCGTTCATAATAAATAATATTATTTATAATGATTAACATTTAAATTTATAACAATTAATATTTTTTAAAAATTTATTACAGAAATTTCCAACAATTAGACATTGGTTAGTTTGAATGGAACATTAGAAATATGGCAAAAAACCAAAAAGGTAAAACACTGACTAATAAAGTACAACTTCTTTGTTCCTAACAGCTTTGTACTTATTTTATTCCCTTGTAAGTTGGAACATATCTTACTAAGTCCATGGAAGACTGGTGTGCCGTATATTTAGCTTTGATACGTGAATTACAAGGATTAACTTAATGCATACATCAAACTAACATTTTCAAAGAATCCTGAGCTATACGCACCAATCTCAATCCAGTCTCATTCGAACTATCCTAAAAGGAACCATCGAGATTGATTTTTATCCTCCGACCTTGTTACATTCCGACCATCATGCAATCTAGTTACTTTGGAATTCCAGCCACATTGCATTTGCTGTCCGTATAACTTGCATGGGATCTGGCATGTAGACAACCATTGCCATTTTTGAAATTATGTAATTATGTGTTAGGAGTAAAACAAAGAAACAAAGAAAAAGTTATACTATTCTTGCAAAACATAGTGATAAGAATATGCAATCTAATATTTGTCACGAAGATAGTAAAGGAGAAATTGAATTATTTTTAACTTTTGGCTTATTCTTACAAGGTTTAGCCCCAAAAACTATTATTTTATTTTTTCCATAAAGACCCAGAAACCATTTTTAATTTATTTATTTTTTTTGCAATTACTTTTCTCAATTTTTGTATTAATTTTTGTTTTCAACTTCAATTACTAAATTGGATATATGCAAAAAATAAAAATAAAAAAATAAAGAAAAAAACTTTTAAAGAGCCCATAATCTTATTTTTTAAACGCCAGTGTACAAACATACAACACAAACACATAAATTACCAAAAAATAAAAATAAAAATAAAAAATAAAATAAAATCGACAACAACATTCTTTAAGAAAACAGAACCCAACATGCCCTGAATGAGAGAGAGAGGGGCGAGGATGGACGCTTGTAAGTCGAAGAACAACAAATCTCTTTCATACGTCTCTTTCATATTGTTTTTGGGTAATTTCAGCAATTTGTTTCTAATTGTAAGGCACAGTCATTTCTATCTTTTAGTTTGTTTTCATAGTTTTTGCATAATGAGTTCCAAAAGTGACCGACTTTGCGGATTACATTCTCGGTGCCTTTACTTATCTCTTTGGCACATCCATTTGTTCTTCTGCTCAATTAAGCTGGGAAAGCATTCCTACTATGCGTGATTCTCAACACCCAGGTTTTGGAACTGTATGATATAGTTTTTCTCTGTCTTTGAAGGTATAAGAAGGTGTCTTTGTTGCATATGTTGGACTTTTCAGCATTTAGTAGTAGCTAATTTAGTATTTTGATAGGATTCCTGCTGTTAAGAACATGCTTAGGTATTATGGATTCATTTGCTTCTAAGTTTGTTGACAATTTTAGTTAGAGTTTTGTTTTGCAAAGTTATTTTGAAAGTATATATTTGTTTTGAGTATTTATTAAGTATATATTGAGAGCAAACAATCTAGGATCTTGAGTGAAGAACTTTCTCTGTTTTCATTTTTGGATATCGTTTTTGTGGCATGGAATTCCATGTTTGCGAAATTTCGTAGAAGGCTAAAACATTTATGGCTAAATACTACTTCATTTTGTTTGGCATAAGTAGGATTTATAAGTTTGCATGCTCTAAACATGTGGAAGCTGATTTCATAATAAACAAACTTAAATAACATTTGTATTTTGGTGCTAAATACAAGCATTTCTGTCATTCACTGTGGCATTCTAATAATGGAATTTATTCAAATATTCTGCAGATGGTCTTAGATTAATATAATTAAGTCTGAAAGGACCCTGTTCTTCAGCTTGGGTTGGTTATTTTAGACCTCAAAATGACAAACTCAATGCTATTTGGTGGCATTCATTAAGTCAATGATTTGTACATACATTCTAGGCATAGGCGATGATTTGGGAAGGCTATTTCTATCACAGCTAAGTAATCGTAATTATTTTTTTCCTAATTGTTGGGGTTCTCTTATAATTTCTACTATTCAACTTAATTAAACACTCGTTTTCCTATATTTGGAAGTGCTGTTTTTTTCATTACACCCTCAATGTAGTTTGCCTGTTGATCATTTAGTCAGCTTATGCTAACTTCTTTTGCCTGTTGATCATTTAGTCCGCTTATGCTAACTTATTTCTCTAAAATAAGTTGAACATGAATTTCATAGTTTCTGTTTGTTGGTTGATAAAGAGATGGATATCTTTTCTCATAACTAAGTTCAGAAGATTAACAAAACATTAGAATAGAGGAGCTTCCAGGGATTTTTTTTTCTTATTAATGTTAATTAATTGTTTCTTTGTTTTTTAAATTATGTTTTGTGTTTTTAACTTGTGGGTGCAGTTATAGAATAAAATTGTTTTGCATCTTTGATACTAGAAAATGATTGGATATGATTTGATATATATTCATATATGTATATATATATTTTATATATGTATATATATATTATATATGTATATATACATATTTCATATATTATCTGTTTTCTTCATATTGACTCATGAGGCTGGTAGATCTACATGACAAATTTGATGGTATTGAAGGAATGATTTAGGCTTTCAACTGAGTTAAAGTATTAAATAACAAAATGCAAAAGGTAAGACCTAGGAGTGTAGAGTACAAAAACTTATTGGTACTATTATTATTTGCTTGTTGTTCGGCAAGAAATTTTATTAATTCATTATTTTGTTTCCTAAACAGGCATATCACTCTTTTTCCTCTTACCCTTTATGTACTTGATGCTGGTATAGATTCAAATTTCAACTAAGTTAAATAACAAAATGCAAAAGATAAAATTTTGGAATGCAATGGAGAAGGCTGCTTATTACTATCATTGCTTGTTAGTTTGTTTATTTCACCAAAATAGATTAGGGATTTTTTCCTAGTAGGGGTATCAAACTTTTCTTCCTTGTAACCTTTCATGTCTTGCAGGTTATATATAGTTCTTGGATGAATAATCAAAATTTTATGAGTGCACAATGTGAGAAGAACTTTAAGGTATTCATCTGTGGTGCACCTCCCTCTTTTGAACAGTTATTAGTCAATAAAGCACATCTCATTACTGAATATTTATCTTTTGATTTTTTGTTGATACATCTGCACTTTCATGCTTTATTAATATGACTTAAGCATACAATTGATAAAATGCTTGCAAGTTGAGTTCTTCATACTCTTAAATTTAGATAAATGTATATATGTACACACACACACACACATATATGTATATGCATGTTACTCTAAGATTCCATCATTACAAGCATAACTTATTATTATCCCTGCTCGTATCATCTTTTGCAAGTCAATACTTTAATGGTATCAATATATGAATAATATTGGGTAAATTACCTTGTTCTTCCAACTTTAGAGAAGAGATACATTTCAGTAGTTGTTCATCTTCCTAACTCTTATTATCATCACCAGATGTTCTCAAACATAGCTCGGTTTTTGTAATGTTAAACAGATGAACGGTGCTGTGGTCAAAATGAAAAGATCTTTTGTCAAAAAGGTTTTAGGAAAAATAAATAAAAAAAATTGAGTTTGACTTGTCTTTACGGAGTAAAAATTTTCCGTTACGAATAAATGTCATGATAGAGTATGTGATAGACTTGCCTTACTAGCGTAGTTAAAAAAGCTGAGTTTGACTTTTCTTTACGGAGTACAAATTTTCCGTTACGAATAAATGTCATGACTAGAGTATGTGATAGACTTGCCTTCCTAGCGTAGTTTAATCGAAAATGGAAATTTGTGCACTCTTTGTTTAAAATGCATATCTTTATCCTAGAAATGAATGCTAAAGTCAATAAGAAAAAACAATCTCTTCGAGCTCACTAAAATTACTCAGTTGAGATTTTTCTGGCAAAATTTATTGTGAATGCTACTGACATTTTCCGTTTTTGGGTATCGCACTAAGATCTTTAATGAATTTTCCTTTTTCAAGCCATTTCTTACCTAATATGTGCGCAAAAGAAAATTTTCCATATTGAGGGATGCTGTAGCAATTCATTATGTTAATCTGGCCAGATTTCTTTTATTGCTCATAGCGGCTTTTCATTTATTATTTTTGGACCTATTTGAGCCCTACTTAAGAAGACCTTGTAAAACCAATTCTTCCCAAATTCATCACTTCCGCTTTTCAATTCTATCATTCTCTTTCCATGGATAGACCAGCCTATGCTACTGTCCCCCTCGGTGTACAAGTTCAAAGCATGGGTAGCAATATGCAGAATCAGAACCGACCTTCTTCCTTTGTGAACAATTCTGCAGGGGTGAATCATGAGAGCAATTTAGAATTTGCTTCTAGTGTAGCTACTCCCCTGTCCTCCTTATCAAATGGCCCTATACCCTTTCAATCTCAACCGGCCACCAGCATTGGCCAATTGAGTCTGAACCGATCTGTTGCAGAAAACAGAAGAAATCAACTCAGTGCTGATTTGTTGCATGTTTCTCGCTCTTGGGGTATTGGGAATGGTTTTCGCATGCATACCCAAGAATTCCCTGCTCCAGATTATGTCAATGAAATAAGGTTTGGAAGAAATCAAGTTTTAAATTCTATTCCAACTAGGGACCTGTCTTCCTTCTTGAATGAGCAAATCTCTGTTCAAAATCAGTTGATTTCTGATTTAACAAATGTCCACTGTGCCTTGTTTGGGGGAAATCCTGGGACTCATCCATGTGTGTCTTCTCATTATCTGAGGTATCAGACTTCATTTCATAGCCAACCCGCACATCTTATAAATTTCACTGTTGCTGAGTACATGAGCAATGGAGAAGTTGCTCATGCACCAACTACTTTGTCTGTTCCAAGAGTTAATAATCCCATTTCCTTGCATGAACAGCATGCTCAAGATATGAATAATATACCGAATGGTCCAAACCAATCCCATGCAATAAGGGTCAGAAGGCATAGGAGCAGGAGAAACTCTGGTCCCTATGCATGTCCTAGGTGCCGGCATGAATTTGCATTCCCTCAACGCTTGGCTGCTCATTTAAGGGAACACTCTATGTTGGATGATCAAACAAACTGGATCACAAGTTCAACATCTAGAATGATGAACTCTGATGCACACACATTCTTGCCGCCTACTAGATCACCTATTCCTCCCATGTCTCTCAATAACACAAACAGGGGAGACTGTTACATAAACTTTTCAGATGGAACGTCTCATAGGAGATCGAATACATTAATCGGTTTTCAAAGGGAAAGTGACAGCACGGCTGCTCCAGAAACGTCACTTGGGAGGAATAATGATCATCCAACAGTTGTGGCTCATGTGCAATCTTCATCAGCAATGGACTTGGCTGCCAATGATGGTCGTGGGAAAGAACCAATGCCTTCAGAGCAAGCATCCCTGGAAAACAATGCTCCAAATCAAGGGCAGCCTGCAGCTGATGTGGGCTACAACGGATAAGATCCCTTGTATTGCCAAGAGTATCAAGGAAGAGTCCAGTGACGAGGGGGCTGCCTTTTAGATTCACTAAAGTGCATTTCTGCCTCTCGCATGTTTGCTTTTGAAGCTTTCAGTCCCTAATAAAGATCCAGGGTCCTTTTACTGGATTGTGTCTTTATGGTTGTAATCAAGTTTTTAGAATGTAGTTGTTGTCAAGTTTCTTTTCTTTTCCTTTTTAATGTGTTTCGTTTCTGTTTTTTTGTTGTTGTTGTTGTTGTTGGACTCTTTTGGAAAATCATAGTATGTTCTTGTATCCAATTGCCTAAACAGATAAATAATTTCATGTTGAGCATTATGGTCTTCTGTAGTTTGTTTTTCCTCATATGAAGAATTAAAATGTGGTATTTGTTACTGATAATAGTCTTATAATTGTTTTTCATATTTTTCATGGGCATCTTTTGAAATTGTTAAAGCAGGGTATTTATGCTACTGCTGGGTAGGGAGTGTTATATTGACCACAAGCAAATTAGAAAGGCCAACTGCTAAGTTTTGGGGGAAAAAGAGGATATGTTGTTCACTTTGCCCGCTTTGGCTCTATGAAAGGTGAGCTTCCTATTTAATACTTTCAACTCTATATTTCTTGAATCTTGAATTTTAAGTTTGATGAATTATCAGGAATCAGGAATCTGATCACTTGAGTGACATGCAGCATAGTGTCTGATGATTTGTTGCCTTGATCTGTGTTGTCTTGATTTCTTTATTGGGCATGACCTCTTGGGTTCAACAAAAACTAAATGGTAAGCAAATATAGTGATGATGGATGTGGCTGCAAATGACCTTCCGCATTTTTATGAATGCTTGTTAGGGATCTCATTAAGTGTGCTCTACAATGCCGTGCTTCCATTTCTGTCCCCTCTCTGGCTTAGGAAAAGCTTCTTTCACATTTTTTTGTCATGTGTCCTAGTATATATATATATATTTTGGTTGTGTTCTCAGAGCTCTGAAATTTAATAAAATTTCCAATATGGTCATTCTAGTTTATAGCTGGATGGTTTATGAAATACATCTTGGAAGATGTTTCAAAAGTTGCATCTATCTGGATTTGTGAAATTTCACCTTGGGACAGTTAAGGAAAGCTAGCACAAGAAAAGTGAAAAACTAATCCGAAGTACCAACCGAACAAAATCACCTCATATTGGGATGCTACAACAGCCAGTAAAGGGAGGTCTATTTTCTTTTTTTTCTTTTTCTTTTTTTCTTTTTTGGGTCCCTCTGTTATGCTTTACCAGTTAAGTCATTTAACCATCAACTGATGATTCAATATCTGACTCCAACATTTACTGTGGGATGCTAATTACTGAGGAAAATCCTAGAATCCTCTGTACCTACCAAAAATGAGTGTACTGTGGCATGCTAATTACGTTGCTCATGAACACTAAAAACAGCACACATTAAGCCAAGTTAGTTTTCATTTTCCCTCATCTCTTTCTCTTGGTACTGAATCTAGAACTTCGTGTGCCTTTTTTCTGTGAGGTACCCGAATAATCTTTTCCTTTACTAGCTGGTGTTTTTTTACCACTTGGCTTCAAAGCATCAACTCGTAAGTTATTTTATTTCAAGAATAGAACCGACTAAAATGGTTCAAGATAAATGAGTATCTATGAGAGAAAAAACATCATAGGTGTCCATATCATTACCGTCTGAGTTCAAACTCTGAAGTTATTGTTGCACCTTCTCACCAACAGCTGAACCTTCTAAAAGGTGCATGAGAAAACAAATCATTTATAATGCCAGCATAAACGTTAATTAGATCAAGTTTCTAAACACATGACCAGAAAATGACACGAATCACAAACATTGCTTTCAATGCATTCAAGATTTCACAAACGAAACCAAGTATACATTTAAACATTGATAAAGCATCCACTGCATTATAAACTTCTGAACCAAATAAAAAATAGAACTATATCAGCACAAGACAATGTGTCATTCTGTTTTAGACAAGTTGCCAAACCTCATGCATGTCATCAGCTTTTTAGAGATAATGATAGGGTTTAGGAATCAATCTATGCTAATTATTTTGTGTATGGATGGGACTTTGAATTCATTTTGTATACTTTATTAGCTTAGTAAATTGTATCAACAATTTGATTATAGATAAAGATAAGAAAAGCACTTACCCAAAAGCCAAATTTATTATCTCTAGAGTCATATAATATTCTATCTCGCCTCAATTGGTAGTTAAAAACCAAAGAAAAAGTTAAATTTATATGAAAAATAAATAAAACCCATAGAAATACCATTCTTATAATAAAACTGTTTCTTTACCCTATGCTACAGTAATATTTTCAGTTTTCTGCTGCAATTTTGCTTAAGCATATTTTTACTGGCTTACTGCTTGCTTAGATCACAATTCTTAAACAGATTTCTCTAGAAGCGTCCAACTATGTGCGTGAATATTTAGAAATCATAGAAAGATGTACTGGAAATACAATAAGATTCATGCATAAAAGACCTTGATCCTTTTCCTTATTTTCCAAATTACTGCATTGCCTCTGAACAAAACCTGAAAATTAAGTGCTGAGATATAATTATTACCTCTTCCATCATCATATAGTTCTAGAATTGGGAGGCCTCTGCTTCTTGGGGGAAGTCCAAGACCATCCATAGGATTTAAATGCCCCTGATGCATAGAGCAGCAGCACAATCAAATTCAATCATTTCATCCCATTGTCATCTTTAGTAACTGAACTTGGCCTTTAGATAATTTAATTTTCCTACCACATAATTTGCAAAATAAAAAAAATTAGGCAATGGAAAGAATAGTTAGTAATTTTCCTACCACATCTTTAGCGACTGACATTGAGATGCTCATATGTTGCAATTCCTCTAAAGCCATACACATGTCGGCATTACTTTTTTCTGCAAGTTCCTGTAGAACATTCTGAGAAAGGAATATAGTTAGAAATTGGATAAATTCTATTACTATGTTAAAAGATAAACTTGGTCGTTTCTAAGGTGGTTAACTCATTGGGTTGCAAGTGTTCAGCATTAGCAACTAGCTTCAACCTCGTTAGTAAGTATAGTAGTCATTGCAGATGACTGGAATTTTAGGAGGTATATTCAATTAGTAATTTAAAAGACTTTTATAAATTGTTTTAGATTATAAGACTTTTGTAAAATTTAATAGATTTGTATAGAATTTAAAAGTATAAATGATTTTGAGTGACTTTATAAACTTTTTTTTTTTAATGACATTCATAGACTTTTAACTATTTTTATAATTTTTATTTTTACTACATAGATTTTTAAGTACTTCATATCTTTCTTGCCATTCCATCCTTTTAATCATTGTTTAGCTTTTCTAAATGACTGGAATTTTAGAACAAGTGCTTTAAAATATATTTATATAATTTTTTTAAGTTATACTTTTGTAAACTTTAATATATTTGTGTAGAATTTAAAAGTATGAATTAATTTGAGTGACTTTATAAACTTATTTTTTTTAACGATATTCATAGACTTTTAAAATCTTTTTTATTTTTTTTATTTTTACTATCTATATTTATAAGTACTTTATATCTCTATTGTTACTCTGCATCCATTTAATCATTGTTTAGTTTTTGTAAATGATGCCCTATTACTCTTTTATGTTGTCTACAAGAGCATATGCATGCTTACTTAATTTAAATGGGAAAAAAAAAAAGAATTAACTTTGATATTATAGTGATTAATATATTAAAAAATAAATTATCAAAATAGGAAAACAAAATTTGCTCATAAATTACAAAAAAGTATTTAATGAAAAAAAAATCTAATATCCAAGTTATTAATAATCTCAACATCATTCCATATGTGGTAGCTATGTCAATCTTTTATTCATTAGCATGCTTTCTTTGTTGCATTTGAAGCTCAAAAATTGGTTCAAAATCCTCCTACCATAAATCTTTATTATCAATTCAAAACATAGAAGAAAATGTGGAAGTAAAAAGGACTTGAAACAAAAGACCGAGGAAAAAAAAGACTTGAAATAATAAACACAAATTCTCAAAACTTTCAACTTTTTATTTTAATTTTCTTAGCAATCAATCAAGGGTTTTAATTAAAATTACAATCAACAACACCTTAAAAATTATGTAGAGATGTAGAAAACATTAAAAATTTATATAGATTGGAAAAAATATATATGAAAGTATTTTATTTGGAGAAAGCTATGATTGAAATTTAAAAAGCTATAATTGAATACAATTATAGCTTTTGATTTATGACATTTAAAAAGCTATAATTGAATACAACTATTTAAAAGTTTATAAAAATCTTATTAAATACCACATGAGCTTTAAAAGTTTTAATTAAATATATAAAGTCTTATTTTAAGTATAATGGTTAGTTTGTAATATTTTTGTGCTCTTGTTAATTCTTTAGAGTTTTGGATGCTAGAAATAAGATTCTCAATTCCACTAGTAGTGATTTCATTCATTTCATGGATGATGAGTAAATTTTTTGATCTGACCTTCAATTTAAATAACAAGAATTAACGAGAGCACAAAAATAGGATGCTAGTAAGACTGAGAGGAAAGCTGATGCTGGCGGAAGTAATGCCAATTCTAGGGTTTTTCATGTTTATTAATTTCCAGCTACTTCGTAAAATTAAGCAGCCTCCAAATCCAACATCTTGATTACCAACTTGGATGAGATTGTTTTGTGGAAACCAAGAGGTCCAATCGGTGGTATAGCTTTTTTAGCACGAGAATATTTTTCCTTCTTCTTTTTATCCTTTTTTTACTCGTTATCAATTTTACATTCTATGAGCTATGACAAGAGCAACATGATTTTTTTTTTTTTTAATAAATGGAGGACATTGAATAGATAGAAGACTGATATAATCAATATGTATGAAACTCCCATATTGATTCTTATTTAGTTATAAATGTATAATTCTGGTAACTTATTGTATTGAATTTAAAATATTATTGAACATTTATATTGTTGTAACTTATGATTTATATGAGTCAATTTTCTCTCTATTTCTTCATTTTCCTTTGTGTTCTGCGTTTCATTTGTCTTGTTTATAATATGTGTTCTTTATATTAATATAGCTTATAACAAATTTATTTATTTATTTATAAACCCTTCTAAGATCTAATAATTACATATAAAAATAGATAAATATCTTAGATAATACAAAGTAAATAATATTTGCTA
Organism: Ochetophila trinervis; assembly: GCA_003254975.1. NCBI lineage: Eukaryota > Viridiplantae > Streptophyta > Magnoliopsida > Rosales > Rhamnaceae > Ochetophila > Ochetophila trinervis. Next base: position 126,421 of record QANX01001237.1, read on the forward strand.
TCTAATTTATCTAAAGGATAAAAGGCATCCATAATTTATTAATATTTTCATAACAAAAACATTTTTTTTTCACAAAATCACAAGGCATAATGATCAAACCACACACAACACATGCTACAATTATAAAATCATAATAATTAAACCACCAATGCATAATTAACCTTACAAATTTAATATACCTATACGATAACATTATAAATTTGAATGAGACAAATCTAATTTAATGTTATAAATTTTTTTTGTTTCATAATATCTTTTTTAATACATGTTTTTTTTAATAAATGTTAAATGTTTAAGCTATATAATCAAATAAAGTATTACAAATATTATATTATAATATGGTCATTCCAGTGTATGGAAGGATGGTTTATGAAATACATCTTGGAAGATGTTTCTAAAGTTGCATCTATCTGGATTCGTCAAATTTTGGCCTTGCAGCAAATCTGGACAGTTAACGAAAGCTAGCACGAGAAAAGTAAAGAACAAATCTTGAGTACCTACCGATCAAAATCACCTCATGTCGGGATGCTACAACAGCCAGCAAAAAAAGGCCTATTTTCCTTTCTTTCTTCTTTTGTTTTTTTTGGGCCTTCTATTATGCTTTACCAGTTCTGTCATATTAACCATCAACTGCTGATTCAGTGTCCGAAAATGCTGATATGCACTCTCTTGGTCCAATAGCAATAAAGGAAGCTTGGCTTCACATCTCTGCCATAACTTCCATCTGATGGTTAACCTGGAATTTCATACACCCCAACCCTTTTTCTTTTTTCCTTTAATTTGTCCAAATCGCCCATAAACATAATGATTTGGTAAGAAATCATCATAAATCATCTGCTTCAAATTCAAATACGCCATTTTTAGCATAAAATTCTGGGTAATATTCTCAAAATCAAACAAGGCACGTAAACGAGTTCCTCAAATTTGACTTCTCAATATATATGTATATATATTTTTTTGGCAAATGAACTTCGCCAAATATGAGACTATGCTATAACTTTAACAGGTACCAGTCCCAACAACAGCCATAATATAGCATTCAAATGCTAAACATTAGCATATTCAGGACAATCGGGACATTCACTCCATTCACTTCCTCGAAGGGACAAGATTCAGAAAGACCACTAATACAATGTAGGAAATTAAAACCCTTGAACTGAACCCTATAAAGCATTCAATATTTTGGAGGTGGCTTCTGGGTTGGCAACAATCCAAAACGCTTCTTCAAAAGAACTCTTTGCCTTGAGTACTTATCATCAGGGGAGAAACGAGCTGCAGTTTAAAATGGAGAATGTAACATATTAATAACACAAGAAATCACAATGCTAAAAATATTAACCCAGGGACTGAAAATTGGTATGAAAATCATCTTAATCAACCGTGTTATAAAATTTACTATGTATTTGTATTTTCCTACTATAAGTAAATATGGCATAACTCAGTACCCAATCTCGTGGACAAAACAATGAGACGTATCACCAGAACAAGCAAAGCGAGGTTAAGTCATGACAATAGAATTCCATCAATCTTATCATTACAAATTTCAGACAATGACATCTTTTTTATAACAAGACAATGAGTAGATGCCAATTCATACTTATGCTTCAAACTACATATAAGGAAACTAAGGTTGACTTTGTTTTATAGATATATTTGCAAACCACTCCAGCTTGTAAATCATAACAACCATTAGGATTGGTTATCCCCTATCATCATGCTGTATTAGACATTTAGGATCCAAGATGACAAAATAATTGCTAAGCATATACTTTGTTGAAAAGAACAAGGACATAATCATATACATAACATAGCTGCCAAAAAGTCAAAGTTATTTAGGCATCTACCTGGATGGGCAGATTCAGTGGCCAACCCAAGTGGCGATTCTTTCTGCATACAGAAATGCAAGTTAAGATCAGTCATTAAATAGATACAGGGGGAGAAGATTAAAGAATAAATCGAAATTTATGTAAATATTGGCAGTTGATACAGGTTGACTGAAAAGATTCTCTAATAATGTGCAACTCATAATATGCAAGATTTCCAGGAACTAGCCAGCAAATCACTAAACATCATTCAATATCCAGTTATAAACTACAGAGAACATCTCATCAACGGACTCTTGCAAGGATGTACACTATACCAACTGATGCTTTGCAAGCTCTTTTGAAGAAATATAATAATCTAAATCCAACCAACATATGCATTGAGCCAGAAATAATTTTTTATGCTTCCAAGGCATGAATTTTGAAAAAAATGAGCATGTAAAAAGCCACAAGTACAAGAAGCAAAGGTGTGTTCTATTTATAAAATTCAAATGCATTTGAGATATGAGAACTTGGAAGATTGCTTTTTTTTTTTTGGTGAAAACTTGGAAGATTGCTTGGGGCTAAAGTAAAGAGCCTATCAAATAACACACCTTGGTAGTGCAGACTTTATCGCCATTCTCATTTATGTAAAACTGAAGATGCATTGTAGCTGACTCTTAACCCTGCTGAAACTAGAACAAATATAATATCACTCTTAACAAAAGATTCATGGAATAAAAATCCAATAGAACTTAGAAAGAAAAACCATAACACACTAAATATCACAGATAAGAATAGATTATATCAATGTTGCCATAATGGAAGGAAATGAATATGTGGAAGACAAAATACAAGTAATTTAACTCCCAAATATAACAAAATAAAAAATATTCCAAGCAATAGAATTAAACTCCTTATATGGAAAAAACAAATCTCAAACAAACAGAACAAATAAAAACTATCCGAACACCACCCTCCATATTCAAGAATCCATGCAATTCCCAAATACCCACTCTGCAATCTTTTTTCTCTGTCTTTCTATCCATTTTTTCATACAAAAAGATGGAAAACCTATATGCTACAAGATGAAGAAACAAACAGAATCAGCTGAGACTTAAAATTAAATACAAAAATAAAAATAAAATCAATACTTGTCTTGTTTGATATCATATATATTTCTTAGCAAATGAGACTCTACCAAACCATTTAATTAAATAATTTTGACAAAACAAAAATAATAATAATTGCAACAATTAATAAAACGCCAAATTTTATAGTTATTTATGTATTTTAATATAAAATAAACAATCAAGATTTAAATATATTTTAAATATGGTAGGTATATTTATCCTTGAAATGAAGGAATACCATATGCTATTCTATAGGATCAAAAGGAATGGCTATTCCTTAAAATGGGAGAATATGTATTCCTAAGGAATAGATATTCCTAAAATTGAAAACAAACAAAAGGAAATTGTTAATCCTATAGAATAACTATTCTATACATATATCTATTCCGCATACCAAACGTGTCCCAGGGTTTCGGAGTGCGGAATGGCCGAAAGGGATTTAAAGGGAATTGAATTGGTGCCCTAATTTTCCCTCGTATAACTTTTATAATCCTATACGGGACAAAACTTGGCAAATCCATGAGACCACTTTTCCATATTGGGGAAAAAAAAAGGGTCAATTTTTCTCTATATTTTTATCAGTATTTTGGGTATTTTGTTTAACAAAATTTTTAAATAAGAAAAGATTTAAAATTTTAACAGAAATTTATCCCCTTTTCTTTGCAAAAAACAAACCTTGATACTTTAGATGTCATAAACATAGTTGGTTTTTAACTTTTTATTTTTATTTGTTATTTTTTTCCACATAATTAAGTGTAATTTGCTTATTTTAAATTTTAGGTAATAGCTATAGTTTGTTAGACATATTAAACAACTATAAATTTGGAAAAAAAAAAAAAAACAAAACCCTTTGAAATTGTGTTCAATTTGGTGTTATTTTTTTTTCTCTTATAGTTAGTTAAATACCTAGTAATTCTAACTATCATTGAGCAGCACATGAGATAAACAAATTACAAACGTTTAAATATAAAAAATAAAATTAAAAATCAATCACATTACCAAACTTTGTCTATTTAATGAAAATTTTAGCAAATTTATGCTTATGTCATTTGAACTATTTTATTAAGAGTTCAAAGTTTCATTTAAGAAAACATATTTGCAAAGTATTTTTACATTTTTTTTTTATGAACTAAAATATTTTTTAATATTTTCAGAACTTTGAAAACAAATTTTATATTTTCATTTTATTATAATATCATGACAAAAAATATTGGATTAATTTCATCTAGATCCTTAAAATTTATTCTAATTACAATTTAATCCATAATGTTTAATAAATCACAACAAACACTTTTCAAATGGAGTAATTGATAAAAACAAATTCAAACTATATGGACACGCATACACCATGTCCATAGTAAATATAAAATACAACTCCATCACAGAGATTGATCTGATGAAAACAAAAGGTCATTCATCCATACGTACAGAAAAGTAAAATTAAAATGCATGTTTCTTTACGTCATCAGCTTCAACCATTTAGTATCTAACAATGCATACACATTTATAGTATAAGTGAACTAAAAAAGTAACTAACATGAACGGCAACAATTTATAGTCTCATAATATCACGAGAATAGCAATCAGTTCAATAAGTTCTACGACAATTCTATGCAGCACAAAATGATCATATATACATATATATATAAAGTTAACCAAGGACACGTTAAATCTTTCCTACCATTGGCATATTAATTGTCTGCACTAGTCCAAAAGAAATAAGACCATTATTCCGATCAAGAGCTAGTATATATAATTCATGGTATTGCCTAAACTATAATAACTAATATATAACAAACCAAGCATTTAACAAAGTTCATCAGTCACTGCAGTTTAAACACATACCTCAAAATTCAAGTCTTAAAAAAGAAAATAGGAAAGGAATGTGTTCAACAACAAATCTGTCAAGCAATTGATCATAAAATGAAATTAAGCCTCAATTTTTTTTTTTAATTTTATTAAAAACAGATTCGTTCATCACTATTTTGTGAGGTTCAAATTCTAATGGGTTTTTTAACCTCTATCATCTTTCAAAGAACTGTATGAATTTCTAGATTAATTTTCGACTTTAACTATTCAAAAATTAATGTACAATTTTAACTAAAAGAATATTGATGGTTCTTTCTTGTAACAGTTAACTAAGCTCTAAAACACATAAATTCCCCTAAACCTTAAACAATGCCGGTTAGGTTACTAAAAAACAATAAAAAAAACAATCCATGCTTCAGTAGTACCGCAGATGACCAAAAATAGTTCAAAAAACAAACCGAATCAGAAATGTGGACTGGAAGAGGACTGGCCGTGAGATCGTGCCGTTTCTGAATGGTGGTGTTTGCGACGAGACCGTCTCTCTCTTCCCTCTCTTTAGCTCGATCATATGAGGCAGTGAGAGTCTTCTAGAGCTAGTGTTCGAATTTTCAAGTCCGGAGTTCTGGACACTGACTGAAGGGATACTTTTGTAATTTCACATTAAATTTTTGGGCGTATCTAGCCTCTAAAAATAAAAATAAAAAACAAAACAAAAAACAAACTAACTAAGGGCAATCCAATTAAAGATTAGACTTTAGGTCATCATACATTAACACCATTAAATAATAATGTCCTAATTAATTTATTAGTGTGAATACAATTAATATAATTATAAATAGATCAGTAATAGATTAGTTTGTTTAATTAAAAATTGACATGAAAAATAATATAAATAAGTTGAATTAATTAATAAAAATATATAGTATATATTTTAATATAAAAGATAGAAAAAAATAATAATCTAGTTGCATTTGCAGTTCCTATAACTTGAACAGGTCAACCATTGGCATTGTTACTTATGAAATTATGTTTTAGGGGTAAAACAGACAGACAGACAAAAAGTTATACTATTCGTGCAAAACATAGTAATAAGTTTGGCTTTTCATCAAAAAAAAAAAAAATAGTAATAAGTTTGGCATCGTCTAAGCATAAGCCTTCTAATATTTGCCAATAAGATATAGTAGAGGGGAAATTGAATATTGAATTCTTTTAAATGTATCTATCTAATATTGGCTTCTTTTGGAAAAACAAAAAAACACAAAATTTTAAAGAAAGATCGAGTACACAACTTTTTGGCCCTAAAATATGGGCTTGGCCCAAAATTTTTATTTTCTTAAACAACAGTATGTGCAAACATAAAACACACAAAAAAGAAAAAAGAAAAAACGACAACAACAGTTTTTAAGAAAACAAAAACCAGCGTACCCTGAATGAATGAGAGAGAGGGGCGAGTGGGGGCGTTGCTAAGTCAAAGAACAACAAATATCTTTCCTTCGTCTCTTTCATTTTGTTTATTTGGATTATTTTTGCAGCAATCTGTTTCTATTTGTAAAGCACTATCGTTTCTATCTTCTAGTTTGTTTTTATAGTTTTTGCATAATTTGTTTCAAAAGTGACCGACTTTGCGGATTACATTCTCAAATGCCTTACTTTTCTCTTTGGCACATCCATTTGTTTTCTGGTTAATGAAGCTGGGAAAGAATTTCTACTATGGGTGATTTAAAGACCCAGGTTTGGAACTGTAAGATGTAGTTTTGCTCTGTCTCTGAACGTATAAGAAGGTAACTTTGTTGCATAAATTGCACTTTTCAGCATTTAGTAGTAGCTAATTTAGTATTTTGATGGGTTTCCAGAAATTAAGAACATTCTTATGTATTATGGATTCTTTTGCTTCTAAGTTTGTTGACTGTTAAAATATATAACTCAATTCCATTCCAGTTTACTTCTCATAAGTTTTAGCTTTTGAGAAAAGTAGTGCTGAGTTGTTGTTCAATATGGTATCTGAGCTAGATGTCCTGGATATGTTAGGCTTATTTCTGGTTACATGGGTTTCTTCCCACGTTCTCACTTGTGTTGGGCTTACTTCCATGGCTTTCATCTCCATATTCTCTATCCCGAAACCCCACATTCTCCCGCCTTCACGTAAAGGGGAGATGTTATAATATAACTCAGTTTAGTCCATCTCTAACAAGTTTGAGGTTTTGAGATCACTGAATTGCAGTTCATTATTTGACAATTTTAGTTAGAGTTTTGTCGTGCAAAGTTTGAATATTTATTAAGTATAGACTGAAAGCAAAAAATCTAGGATTTTGAATGGAAAATTTCCCTCTTTTCATTTCTGGATATAGTTTTTGTGGCATGGAATTCCATGTTTGGGAAATTTCCTAGAAGGCTAAAACAGTTATGGCTAAATACTTCTTCCAATAGTTGGGCAAATGGGGTTTATATGTTTGCATGCTCTAAACATGTGGAAGTTGATTTCATAAAAGAGAAACTTAAATGCCATTTGTATTTTGTTGCTGAGTATAAGCATTTCTGTTATTCGCTGTGGCGTTCTAATAATGGAATGTATTCAAATATTATGCAGAGGTCATAAATTAGTGTTATTAAGTCTTGGAACTACCCTGTTCTTCATCTTGGAGAAGAACAAGGTTGGTAATTTTAGACGAGAAAATAACAAACTCGATGCTAATTGGTGGCATTACACACAGTCCAGGCATGGACAATGATTTGGAAAAGGCTATTTTTATCATAGCTAAGTACTTGTAGCTACTTTTTCTTAATTGTTGGACTTCTCTTATAAATGTTACTATTCAACTTAATTAAACACTGTTTTTCCTATATCTAGAAGTGCTGTTGTTTTTTCATTACACCTCTATGTAGTTTGCTTGTGGATGTTTTAGTCAGCTTATGCTAACATATTTCAGAAAAATAAATTGAACATCAATTTGAGAATTTATGGTTGTTGGTTGATAAAGACGTGGATTTCTTTGCACATAACTAAGTTGATAAGACTAACAAAATATTAGAATAGAGGAGCTTACAGGGAGTTATTTTCTTACTAATGTTGTTAATTAATTATTTTCTTTGTTATTTAAACTATTTTTTTCTGTGTGTGTGTTTTCTTCATATTGAACCATGAGGCTGGTAGTTCTACTTGACAAATTTGATGATATTGAAGCAATGATTTAGGCTTTCAACCAAGTTAAAGTAAGCGTGTGTGTGTTTTCTTCATATTGAACCATGAGGCTGGTAGTCCTACTTGACAAATTTGATGATATTGAAGCAATGATTTAGGCTTTCAACCAAGTTAAAATGTTAAATCACCCAAGTTAAAATGTGTGTGTGTATGTGTGTGTTTTCTTCATATTGAACCATGAGGCTGGTAGTTCTACTTGACAAATTTGATGATATTGAAGCAATGATTTAGGCTTTCAACCAAGTTAAAATGTTAAATAACTAATTGCAAAGGATAAAATTTAGGAGTTTAGAGTACAAAAACATATCTGCAAAAATTTTATTAATTCATTATTTTGTTTCCCAAATAGGCATATCACTTACTTTTACCCTTCTATGTACTTGATGCTGGTATATGTTAAATTTTCAATTAAGTTAAATAACAAAATGCGTGAGATAAAATTCTGGAATGTAATGGATAAGGCTGCTTTTTACAATTATTGCTTGTTAGTTAGTTTTTCACCAAAATAAATTAGGGATTTTTTCCTAATAGGGTTATCAAACTCTTCCTCCTTGTAGCCTTTCATTTCTTGCAGGTTATATATAGTTTTCTTGGATGAAGAATCAAAATTCTACGAGCACACAATTTGAGGAAGAAATTTTAAGGTATTGATCTCTGGTGCACCTTCCTCTTTTATACAATTATTAGTCTTCCCAATAAAGCATATCTCATTATGTATCTTTTTAGTATTTGTTGATACATGTGCACTTTCATGCTTTAGTAATATGACTTCACGCATATAATTGCTAAATGCTTGCAAGTTGAGTTATTCATACTATGAAAATTAGATGCATGTATATATGTACACTAACGCATACACAAACACACACACACACACACACACACACACATATATATGTATGTGTGTGTGTGTTGTCTGTATATATGCACGTTACTCTAAGATTCCATCAGTATAAGCAGAATTTATTATTATCCCTGTTCATATCATCTTTTGCAAGTTGATACTTTAATGGTATCAATATATCATTAATATTAGGTAAATTTTGACCTAACCATGTTCTTCCAACTTTAAAGAAGCGATAACAATTCAGTAGTTGTTCATGTTTCTAGCTCTTGTTATCGTCACCAGATGTTCTCAAACATATGGTCCGTTTGTTGCATTGAACTAGATTGAATTAGACTGGACTATTTTAAAATTAGTCCAATCAAATTAGACCGTACATAAAATAATCCAATCCAATACAGTCTAGTCCGCTTCAACAAATAGGCCCTAAAAGAGTTAGCTCAGCTTTTGTAACATTAAACAAATGAACAATGCTGTGGTGAAAATGAAAATATCTTTTGTCAAAAGGTTTAAGAAAAAAAATATGTTGAGTTTGACTTTTCTTTACGGGAGTAAAAATCTTCCGTTACTAATAAATGCCATAACACATGATAGACTTGCCTTTCTAGTCTACTTTAATAGAAAATGGAAATTTGTGCACTCTTTTTTTAAAATGCATATCTTTATCCTAGAAATGAATGCTAAAGTATAGTAGAAGAAGAAAAAAAAAATATGTTCGAGCTCACTTATTACTCAGTAGAGATTTTCCTGGCAAAATTTATTGTGCATGCTACTGGCATTTTCCGTTTTTGGGTATCCCTCTAAGATCTTTAATGAATTTTCCTTTTTCAAGCCATTTCTTACCTAATATGTGTGCAAGAGATAATTTTTCATTTTCAGGATGCTCTAGCAATTCATTACGTTAATCTGGCCTTATGTCTTTTATTGCTCATAGCGCCTTTTCATTTATGATTTTTGGACCTATTTGAGCCCTACTTAAGAAGACCTTGTAAAACCAATTCTTCCCAAATTCATCCCTTCCGCTTTTCAATTCCTTGCTTTCTCTTTCAATGGATAGACCAGCATATATACAAGTTCAAAGCGTGGGTAGCAATATGCAGAATCAGAACCGACCTTCTTCCTTTGTGAACAATTCTGCTGGGGTGAATCATGAGAGCAATTTAGAATTTGCTTCTAATGTAGCTACTCCCCTGTCCTCCTTATCAATTGACCCTATACCCTTTCAATCTCAACTGGCCCCTGGCATTGGCCAATTGAGTCTGAATCGATCTGTTGCAGAAAACAGAAGAAATCAACTCAGTGCAGATTTGTTGCAAGTTTCTCGCACTCGGGGTACTGGGAATGGTTTTCGCATGCATACCCAAGGACTCCCTGCTCCAGATCAAGTCAATGAAATAAGGTTTGGAAGAAGTCAAGTTTTAAATTCTATTCCAACTAGGGACCTGTCTTCCTTTTTGAATGAGCAAATCTCTGTTCAAAATCAGTTGATTTCTGATTTCACAAATGTCAACTGGACCTTGTTTGGGGCAAATCCAGGGACTCATCCATTTGTGTTTTCTCATGATCTGAGGTACCAGACTTCATCTCATAGCCAACCTGCAGATCTTATTAATTACATTATTGCTGAGTACATGAGCAATGGAAATGTTGCTCGCACACCAATTGCTTTGTCTGTTCCAATAGTTAATAATCCCATTTCCTTACGGGATCAACCTAGTATTGGCGCAGAACAAAACTTGGCTGAGATTAGCTTTCAATTGACAAACCCACCATTGCACCAGCAGCGTGCTCAAGATATGAACAATATGCGCTATGGGCCAAACCAATCCCATGCAATAAGGGCCAGAAGGCATAGGAATAGCAGAAACTCCAGTCCCTATGCATGTCCTAGGTGCCAGCATGAATTTTCATTCTCTCAAAGCTTGGCTGCTCATTTAAGGGAACACTCTACGTTGGATGATCAAACAAATTGGATCACAAGATCAGCATCTAGAATGATGAACTCTGATGCACACGCATTCTTGCCACCTACTAGATCACCTTTTCCTCCCATGTCTCTCACTAACACAAACAGGGGAGAAGGGAACATAAACGTTTCAGATGGAACGTCTCATAGGAGATCAAATCCATTAATCAGTTTTCGAAACGAAAGTGACAGCATTGCTGCTCCAGAAACATCACTTGGCAGGAATAATGATCATCCAACAGTTGTGGCTCATGTGCAATCTTCATCAGCAATGGACTTGGCTGCCAATGATGGTCGTGGGAAAGAACCAATGCCTTCAGAGAAAGCATCCCTGGAAAACAATGCTCCAAATCAAGGGCAGGCAGCAGCTGATGTGGCTACATCAGATAAGATCCCTTGTATTGCCAGGAGTGCCAAGGATGAGTCCAGTGATGAGGGAGGGTCCAGTGATGAATGAGGGACCTGCCTTTTAGATTCGCTAAAGTGCATTTCTGCCTCTCCCATGTTTGCTTTTGAAGCATTTAGTCCCTAATAAAAATCCAGGGTCCTTTTGCTGGATTGCGTCTTTATGGTTGTAATCAAGTTTTTTAGGATGTAGTTGTTGTCGAGTCTATTTTCATTTTCTTTTTAATGTGTTTCGTTTCTGCTTTATTTTTAGTGTTGGACTCTTTTGAAACAACATGATATGTTCCTGTATCCAATAGCCTAAGTAGATAAACAATTTCATGTTGAGCATTATGGTCTTCTGTAGTTTGTTTCCCTCAGATGAAGAAATAAAATGTGGTATGTTACAGATAATAGTCTTATAATTGTTTTTCATATTTTTCATGGGCATCTTTTGAAATTGTTAGAGCAGGGTATTTATGCTTCTGCTGGGTAGAGAGAGTTATTTTGACCACAAGCAAATTAGAAAGGCCAACTCATATCGGGATGCTACAACAGCCAGTAAAGGGAGGTCTATTTTCTTCTTCTTCTTCTTTTTTGGGTCCCTCTATTCGCTTTTCCAGTTTTGTTAATTACCCGTCAACTGATGATTCAATGTCTGAAAATGCTGATATGCACTCTCTTGGTTCAATAGCACTAAAGGAAGCTTGGCTATTCACATCTCTGCCATAACATCCATCTGATGTTTACTCTTTTTATAGTTGGTTTCTGGAAATTGTTCTTGCTTTTTGTGATTAGACCATAGATTGATTGTGGATGATGGATCATATAACTTTTCATAAAATTAGCATTTCATTTGTTTCTTTGAGGTTGGAATTATGTATGGGATTTCTAAGATGCAGCTTAACTTTGCAGTTTGTGGCATAATGAAGTTTACTATTAAATCAATTTACAGACTCTCCTTCAATGGGTCATCCCTTGTGGAAGTTCCTTTGGCTGAGTGGTATCCACAAGAGGCATAAATTGTTTTTGTGGAGAATGGTCAAACTAGGTCTTTCCCTAAAAGCTAACTTGCTGGCTCGCAACTTCTCTGTGGGGAATCCTCACTGCCCGCATGGATTAATTGCATTGAGAATGAAAGTCATCTGTTTTGGAGGTGTCATGTGGCTAAAGCTTTGTGGTTTGCCTCTCTGTGGAGTATTAGATGGGATATGGTTCTAAATGACAACTTCCACACTGTTATTGAATATTTTATTCTTCAAGTTTGCTTCCTGTTCACTTTGATTATGTTGAGGACTTCTTTCTTTATGCTGTTTTGACTTTGGAGGAAGTTGGTGTATTAGGCACGCTATAAAGTTTTTAATCTCTATGAGAATATTCAGGCTTTGAATTCCAGGTTTGGTGAATTTAGGAGTGCCTCTGGTCACGCTGTCCCCTTGGGTTCTGGTTCCTTTGGCGCTGCCTCGAGTTGGAGGCATTCTGATCATCTCAAAAATTAACTTGAATGTATAAGTTAGAAATGGCTGTGCTTATGCAGTAGCATTGTGACGAATGGTTTTGGGGAGGTCTGTAAAATTCAACTGTTTAAGAATGCAATTGGTAATCCTGAAGCTGCTGAAGCTTTTGGTGTATTAAAAGGCAGTTTAATGGCCAAGGAAGAAGTGTGGAGAATGTTATGCTGTGAATGTGATGAAATGTATTTCAAAGCTTGAATACCTCAAATCTGTTTTGCGTGCATTGGTTAGCTCAAGGATTTATCAAAAGAATCTGGGACCTAAAACCTGATTTCCAGTGCATTTCCTTTTCTTGGACTCCTAGAAGCAACAGCGAGCTTGCTCATTTTGTGTGTAAATGGGGTGCAAACCATTCTTTTTGTGGGAGGTTTACCTTTGATTCTTTTTAGGCTTATTTTGTTAATATTATGAATCAGGAGAAAGGTCTGTTGGCTATCTCCTGATTCTGGCATTTTGTATATGCTGTTCCTCCTTTTTGGATAATTCAACCTACCTTTTCAGCTAATATATATATATATATATATGGAGTGGTTAATTTTTCTTTCTTGCAAGACCCTTGATTCACTTTTATATAGGTTGCATTATTGTGCTACTGATATAGGACAGTACCAGATTTCTTTTTTCTTCATAGATAGTATTGATTTGGTCTTTACATGCGCTTGTTTACTTGTGGCAAAAAAATAAAACGTTTTATCTGCGGTACCCAATATTACTTTTCTTTTTCTTTTTTAACCATTATTCAAAAAAGAAAGAAAAACAAGAAAGAAGACATATTTTTTCGGTTGGTATGGCTGCCTCACGAGTATATTTTGTAGGTTGACTGATGTTAACATTGTTTAAGAGATCTGATTAAATTTCCCAGTCAACCCCCAATGCATCTCCGTGACAACTCAACCGATATGTCTTCAATTCTGAATATGTGGCAAACCTCAATTCTGTTTTGGGTCCAATTGATTCTCTTCTCAATCGTTATGCAAATCAAATATATTTTCCAACTCTCAAAACAAAATTACACCTACATTCACGGGCTAATTTCTTCGTGACTATTAGATACGTTAGAAGATTACAAAGCTAAGCATCTTAAGACCTTTGGCATGTATACTTTCCAACTATTTAGATGCAACAGACAAATAATTGGTCATGGTTTTGCGGCAAAAGAAAATTAAAATATTAATCCATAAATTACTCCTGAACTTGTGATAGCACTACTAATTTAATATTCTTATTCAGTATGATTGTTAACAAGCCTACTGATGTGGATCGAAAGAGACATACCCAAGAATTTCTCATCCATTTCTTAATTCTGTTGAAGTTTGAAAATTAGTTTGGAAGAAAGGAAACCCATTTCTGCATATAAGTGCCTGAATCTTCTATCCCTCCAATTCAGGATTAAAAGCCTCTTCACTCCAAAACCAATCTGTTTTGAACCAGTATTTTTTTTTTTCTGTTTTCAGAACAACATTTTGGAAAAGCAAAAGGGTTTGAATGGAGACCCCAAGTCATGTTTCCTTTGCCAGTGCAGTCAATAGTCCAAGCAGGTTCAGCCTTGAAGGCATGATTTACTATAGTGCCCCAACTAGTCCTAGCAGAAGGGTGTCATCAAATTCAAATGCTTTTTTTGGAAGCCTAACTGAACCAACTTCACCTAGGACTTATGAAGACTCCAATTTCAACCTCGATGACTTCGAATTCGAAACCTCTCGTCCTTTCGATCATATCAGCATCGACATGGTATCGAAACAGGAGTTCCACAGCATGTTCAACAGAGAAAAGCAGCCAAGGGGGCGCCATGGCTCCCTTCCCACCATGGCATTTGCTGATGAGCTGTTTTGTAATGGCAAAGTCATGCCCCTTGCACCTCCACTCAAGCTTCCACCGTGCCACCACCGAGGCCGTAACGACAGCAGAAGCGGCAATTTCAGCTCCACCGCATCTTCCCCCAGCTCACCTAGTTCGGTGCTTAAGCTTCCATTCTCTAGGCAGTGCTTGTGGAATGATAATTTTGATCCTTTCATGGTGGCACTAGAGAATGTCAAACATGAAAAGAGAGGGAAATCAAAGGGAGACAATCATAGACGGGCTCGGTCTTCGTCACCCTTAAGGTTCACTCCCAAACAGAAGCCCAATGGATCTTTGGACTTGAGCAATGAACAAAACAAGCAAATGGGTTCTCCTGAGAGACCAATTCAATTCACTTTGTCAGCTTCTACAAGATGGGCCAACGTTAAACAAGTGGATCGAAGCCCAATATATTTGGCTGAGCCCAAAGGACTTATAATTGCAAGACAACTTGAGAACATGAACAGCGAGGCACCCGGTAAGCCCAATAGGACATCACCAGAGCCCACAGTGGAGACAGGTGGTGAGAATGAGGTGGATAAAGAATGCGGAGGTTCCAAAAAAAGGGTAAGTAAGAGGCTGAGATTTAAGAAATTTCTTTTGAGGAGTTTATCAAGTAGTAGTAGCAGAGTAAATGATGAAGAGAAGCTAAATACTAAAAGTGTAGCTTCAAGGAAGCCGAGCCTTATGAGGAGGTTTAGTAGCTTTAAGTCTGAGGAACAGGCCCAAGATTGCAATGGGGATAAAATGGTGCCTCATGTTGCAAAAATGGCTCTCGTACATTACAGGCCAAGGTTTTCTCTTTGCTTGGGTTATAATAGGACACCTTGATGAACCAAATATATATAAACACCAACTCTTAAAATGTTTATGGGATTTTGAGTATTCATGTTCTTGTGTGTGGGTATTGTGTTTTCTAATGTTAGCAATGCTTGGGTTTCTTCAACCTTATGTGTGGGAAATTCTTTGTATTTATGAAAAGTGAAAATTCTCTCTTCAATGTTTATAGTTCTATCCGTTTATTATAACTTATGCAAATTTTTATTTAACTGTAATTTTCTCATAGTCAAACATTGAAAACTTCAATGCTTCCTATTTTCCTTTCCTTTTCTTTTGATTTCTAATTATCTAATTAAGTGCTTTTCGAATGGAAGAATTTAAATAGGGGTAAAGTTGAAATTATTGCAAATA
Organism: Ochetophila trinervis; assembly: GCA_003254975.1. Taxonomy (NCBI): domain Eukaryota; kingdom Viridiplantae; phylum Streptophyta; class Magnoliopsida; order Rosales; family Rhamnaceae; genus Ochetophila; species Ochetophila trinervis. The sequence goes on from QANX01001237.1 coordinate 142,102, forward strand.
TTATTATGGAGTTTAAAAAGAAAGCAAGAATAATACAGAAAAGTATTCATCATCTTCCTCTTTTGTCATTTTTAGTTCTCTTGCCAGCCTTCTGTACTTTCTGAAGTCACTACAAATTTCGAATTTTATATATTTCGTTACAAGTTTGTCGTATTTAGTTATGTTGGCGAGAACAAAATTGTAGAAGCCTATCGTCCCCCCATAAGAATTTCTATTTATTTAAAATCTTATTCTTCTTCTTTTTTAGACCTAAGGCCCACATAGAAATAATAACGCCTAGCCCACTTACGAAAATAATACATAATCCCGAGAGTACAAACAGAGTTAAAGTGAGATATTGCGATGAGAAAAAATTAAATTAATTAAATATTATTACATCATTTATAATTAAATTTGATAAATATATTTGGTTAAAATTTTAATAAATTTAGCATAATTGAAAATTATATACACTCTAAAAAAAGTAATGCTGCATATATCAAAATAATGAATCCATTTAATTTTTAAATAATAAATATTAAAAAATATTATTAATTGATATACCAATATAACTTAAATATATATAGATAAATAAATTTTAAAATGATAAGTGAATTAAAAAACTAAAGTAATTAAATAATTTTACATTATCAGTCACATTATTTAATAAATCAATATAATTACTATTTCGATAAATCTAACATTCTTACTTTTAAAAAATGAAAATAAAAATATTTAAGAGGACTAAATCATATATATATATATATATAACAGAACTGTTAATATAGGCGACATAGTTCACCATTCAATCGGCGATAGTTCATATCAGTCGTCTGATATGTATACTTATATACATTGACTGCGTGAATATGCATATCGAACGACTGATATAAACTGTCACCCATATACATTAACTGCGTGAATATGTATCTCAGACGACTAATATAGATTATCATTCATTAAATGGTAGACTACGTCGTCCATATTAGCACTTCTACATATATATATATATATATATATATATATATATATATATATATATATATATATCAGAGACAATACATAACACACCCTCAACGGTCTNGTGGAGGGGTGGAGAGTTTTCTTTTTGGATGCTCACGAGCCGTATCATAGAAAAAAATAAATAAATTATTATTTTTTTTTTCAAATTTTCCTGCGTATCCACTACTACATTACAACTTTTCCAAAAGATTTGAGCTTTCTAAAAGCAATGAAACAATTATTTTTAGCTAAAATTGCTTTAAACTCTCGAATTTCTAGTTTACCCGAGAGAATGAAGAAAAAAAAAATCTAAGAAAGAATATTATTTTTTAAAAATGGACATAAATCTTAATGTCCCATATGTAGGGAGCCATATAAAAAAATCTAAATATTTTCTCATATATTTAATAACTCATATTGGGCAATTTATTCGCCAAGAAAAAAAAATAAGTTTTCCTATGCCCACGTGTGGGAGCAGCAAGTGGAGATGAATGCTCACTATTTACTCTGCACTTACTAATTAATTATCAATTGTACGCTTTTATCAAAAACAAAAACAAAAATGCTCATATCTGTGTCTCCCTTTCAATCTCTCTGTGTTTCAGCTTCATCCTCATCCAAATAATTTTCACTTTCATTAGGAATCAACTAAGGAATTCGATTTCTACAAAATAAAATAATTACCAATAAATTATAAAAACACAAAAAATGGGTATGTTTGCATTTTGAAGTTTGTAGTAGCATTTTCATTGGAAGAATGGATTTGGATAAGGGAAAAAATGGCAAAAAAAGAAGAAAAAAAATAGAGAGAGAGAAGGAAAAAGAAAAAAGAGAAAAAAAAAAAAAAAANAAAAAAAAAAAAAAAAAAAAGAGGGAAAGAACAAAGAAAAAATGGTAGTTTATGCTAAGACTAGAAGAGCTATTGAAGAATAAGTTGAAAAATCAATTAAATATTATAGGAAATGAAAATTACAAAAATTGATAAATATTTAATTTGACATTAAATTGTATATCAAAACATTGCAAGAAAAAAGTAAATAAATAATTAAAATTTTATGCATATGAATAAGTTAAATATCTTTAACATTTAGACAGTAAATTAAAAATATTGTAAAAAAGTTGAATCTTCGTTCCACCATTAAAAATTCAAATTTAACATAAATAATTCTAAGACAAATTCTGTATAACCAAAAACCGTCTATTAAGATAATTTTAGTTTCAGAACCTTAAATAATTACAGTAATAAATGCTTCACATATGTCCAAATACCAACAACAAAATGTTGATTCGATCAAACTAATTATTTAGTTGAAAGGTGATCGATCCCCTATGTGAATTTTGCAACCTCCAAAAAAAAATTGTTTCTTAAAAACTCATTTGGAAATAATTTCCGCTAAAAAAGTTTTCTCCCAAATAAGCATAATAACTATACACATAATATCGACACAATATCCAACATCTAATCACAGCATAGAAATAACCAATCAATCAGTACTGCCCAAATTATCAGAAACAAAAAATCAGCACATTAGATCACCAACATAGTATTTTAATATAAGAAAAAACATAAGCCATGTTAAAAGCATTTTGAATGACTCTTTTTATTTTAAAAAATTTATGCCATGTAAGCAAAATAGACAGAGTGATAAAAAAATTCACTCCAATGGTTTTTTTTTATAAATGATGTTAAGCTGATGTGGCAAAAATAAAAGTAGAAGCTGTTTAGAAAACTGTCTACCTTGAAAGCTTTGATAGACAGTCTAACTCATTAATTGTATTAATTTTATTAATATTTGTTAAAATTAAATTATTTGGCGCGACGCATATTTTTGTTTGCCGCTTGAATTTTTTTTCAATCATCGTCTCTGTTCTTCCTCTCTTCAGAAATCCAAATCCAAGAACCCGACCTGCGTTGGCTTCTCCAGAACCCTCTAAGAAGGTCTGCTCTTTCTTGCATCTTTCTTTGCTTGCATTTTTTTTCCCAGAGAGGAACTGTCCTCTGAAATTTGTGCAACCGCATATGAGTTCCAATCTGAGAGCAAAGAGGACGAGGGTTTCTCTGTGACCTCACTTCCTGTACCGCCTGAGAACCATCCTTGTGCCATCTTCTGCATCGTTTCTCGACTACCAAACAGACCCTCTCTCTCTCTGCAATTTCTCTTTGAATTTTGGGTTAGAAATTCTCCAAAATTTTGATTCTCTTCTTCACTGTTCCATGTCTGATTAAGGGAGAAAAAGCATATGGCATCCCACTTATTAATGAAATTTGACTTCTTTCTTTGTTGTTTACTACTTTGAGTAAGAAATCAAACCCGTCATGAATACTGTAGTACTAATTTGCTCAAAAAGACATTAAACCAATGAAACATGCCAAACCAATATAAGAAAAAATTTCAGAGATAGTAGTGTTTTTACTCCTTATATGCATGAATGGTGAGTTTCACTTTATTTCTCGTTATCTAAAAGGTTTAGTATTTTCCAAAATGGTCCTCTAGAGTCTGTGACATTCAAAAATGACCCAGAAACCCATGAGAGTTTTGCTTATGACATAACCTTAAGAGTACCAAGCAGTGTTTTTACTCCTTTTTCTCTGTTTGATTTGTCTTTCTCATCATTATTAGAGATTTGTCAAAATTGCTTCTCAGTTGTCCATCACAGTCACTCTAAATTTCTTCAAGATAAACATATACAATACCAACAAGCCCATCAATCTCTCTGTCTTTTTTGTGTGTATTTTAGGAGACCCACTACTTTTCTTTTCTGCTACTCACAGCACTCACAGAATATGGTGCATTTTTTCTTCCTTAAATTTCCATAGGTTTTGACATTTTTTTTAAAATCTAATTGTACTGGAAAAAAAGCAATGCTTTTCATTCCCAAGGTTTTGGGGTTGTGGGAGATTTGGTCTGATGATGTTTAAAATACAGGCAATTTTCAATTGGTGATGATGTTTATCCCTTGCTACAATTTAGATTCTGACTGAGCTTTGCAAATTGGAATAATCAAATACTTGTTCTCTGCTGATATGGCCAAATGAAGATTAAATTCTTTTGTTTCTTTTTTGTTTTTTTTGTTTTTTTGTTTTTTGTTTTAATTAGCTATGCTGATTTGAGTAGCTAATTATTGCATCAAAATGCATTGGAGTTTATATGTTTATGGATTTTAATCTTCCATTGGATTTGTTAAATGATTGAGTACTATATATTGGCTCTCCGCAGGCTACAAGAGTATTCTGTGGCTATTAAAACAGTTTCACTAGGTCTGGCAATGTGTCATGTTGAATTGTGTTCGTGTTGTGTCGTATTCGTGTCATGTCAAATTTTGTTCACCCGAACCCAACCCGTTAAATTTTCGTGTTGAACCGTGTTCGTGTCGTATCGTTTCGTATTCGTATCGTGTTTTGTTCGTATTTACTAGACATGTACGTGAGTGTTTTATTTTTTTTTATTTAAATTAATATATATTGTCAAATGATAAATCATTATCAATTCATGTCTATTAAGCCTAAATACATATTCAAATGATATGTTAAACATTTTAAAAAATATATATTAACATACTAAAATTCAACATAAATAATAACTGTAAATTTAAAATATGTAAAATATTACGAATTAAAGCTATATAAATATTTATCGTGACTAAAAAATAAAATATGCATTTCAATTATAAATTTAAAAATATTATAAAACAAACTAAAATTAATTTAAAAGTATTCAAAATATAATAAATCAAACTGAAATTGTACATCCAATATAAGTAATAAAAAAGATAGAATCTAAAACAAAATATTAATATATAAATAGATATAAAAATTGTAATTTTCCAATGAAATAAAATATGAATTTTATAGTTTTCTAAAACTAAAAAAAAAAGTAATGTAAAAAGTTAACTATAATGAAATAATTAAATTAATATTTTTCTTATCGTGTCTTATCGTAACTCATCGTGTTAATGTGTTCTAACCCGTTTTCTTATCGTGTCTTATCGTGTGACACTGATATCAACCCGACCCGATATCGCGGACCCAAACCCACAAATTATCATGTCGTTTCGTGTTGTGTAACATTTTACCAGGTCTAAGTTTCAGGCCAAAGGATAGACCAACATAAACAGCTGCTACAAATTCTGATTTTGAAAAAGTTCACCTGCAGATTAACTGATTGAGGTACCAAAGCATAAACAATAAAGGGATGTTCGTATTTCTTATACATTATGGCTCTTGATTTGTCTATACAGTATCATATTAAACATGTAGCTATTTCTTAAATGGTTATTAACTATTTTTATTTGTCAAGGTGGGAAGGGGGGTAGTCTGCTGAAGATGTAAATTTTGAATAAGTTAAAATATAGCTTGCATGATTTTTATTGCTTTTTTCTATTTGTATAAAGTAATCTGACCCAGATATATATATGTATGTGTGTGTGTGTGTGTGTGTGTGGCCTTTATTCACTGCAGTTTTAGCTGGTTTCCAGTTCAGTTTTGAGTGATTTACACTTACTATGAAAAGGTTGATTGGGGTGAATGGGAGGTCACATTCAGTCTCTTTGATAGAGACTGAATTGGGAAAATGAGTGTCAATTGTGGCAACTTTGGTGTCAATAAGGATAACCAATGTGTGGCATGCCTTTCTTCAAATGAACTAATGGGTTGGAGCAAAATTTGTCAGCTCGATAAAGTTATTAGATCTTGTAAGTTTATAATTCATTTCTGTTTTTGTTTTATTTTTTTACTGGCAGCAAACATGTTTATTCTTTCATTTTTCAATGGAGCTAGAGGTCTATGAAATTATTCTTTTCATTTTTGGTGATTATCCAGTTTTAAGCAATGCTATGTGCTGCCTAATCTGAGACTTTGGTTTTATATCCTTTCTTGTTATGCCATTGTTTTCATTCCTACGTTTGGTATAGTAGATGGTTTTCTGGTATAAGATGTATCGTTTATTTTTATTTTTAGTTTTGATGCAAGTATCCTTTTCATATGCAGTTATGTTTAGGGAAATAGATAAATATTTTTGTTTTTAAGAATTGTGTTTATTTTTTGTAGGCATATATACTTTTTCTGATTTGTTGTAAGCATATATACTTTTTCAATGGATTCACAATATTCTAATCAATTCTCATGCTCTCAACAACTTGCTAATGGTAATGAGTGTATGAATGCGAGCACCTTATTAAATACTCCATATGCCAATAGCTCCTCTCCATTCCATGTTAGTTTAATGACCCAAGCTACAATGCCGACTACAGTTCCAAATCAATTTGGTCATTTGTCTTTTCAGCCCAACTATCCCTTTAATCCAATAAATGCTCCATATCCTCCTCATATTAATCAACAGTTTGGATCTGGATTTTCCTACCAAGGTTTATTGGATGCTTCCAATATTTCATTTGAGACTCAAAACTCTAGTGCATCTAAAGGATCCAAAAATAAAGGCAAGACTGCCAAAAAATCTAATAATTTTCAAAGTTCTCTTTCCAATAAAAATTGGACTAAAGCTAAAGATGTTGCACTGACAAAAGCATGATTGCATATTTTCTGTTGATTCCAATGTTGGTAATAGTCAAAAAAGTACAGCAATGTGGGATTGTATTTTAGTTGCTTGGAAGGATAATATGGGAGTGGGATATAGTAGTGTTCAGAACACCAATAGCTTAGGATGTCGTTTGGCAAAAATACAAGGCGCAGTTAACAAATTTCATAGAATATATGAGAGATTACCTCCCATGAAATTGCTACGGGTATACAACTTGAGTGGGTGACATTGAGTTGTGAAAAAAAGTGTAATAATTAGTTTTAGATTTTTTTGAAGTGCAAAATAAATCATACATACCTAGTCTGAAAGAATAGCTTCGCATATATGTTCCTCTGTTAGCACGGTTTCACAACCACCAGAGAACTCTTCCTTTTCTTTTTTCTTCAAAGTCAAAACAAAATGTCAAAATCAGCACTCACAGGAGGATTTTTCAACCTCCTCTACTTTCCCATCCTTCAAAATAAGAAAACATCTAATAAGTGTTTGTGTAATGATTATTTATTTTTCAGTTTATTATATTTTAATTATATGTTTAATTTTTAATTATAATTTTGAAAATAATACACATCATAAATTAATTATATTTTTAATAGGAACTATTGAAGAGTAATTTTTAAAATCCAATGTCTACAAATAGACATTATGCCACATCAGCATTAATACTTTCTATTTGATGTGTCACATAGATCACAATCTACTGAACCATTGGAAATGCTCTAAATGTTTTAAAAGTATCGTTTAGCAATCTCTTTTCATTTCTAAGACTTTGCTTACTAAAACTTTTTTCCTTCTTTTTTGTGTGCTTGCATGAGCATAATTCAAAACATTTTTTTTTGTTTTTTGTAATTATAAATTCCATCTTTATTCTCGTGTTAATCTAATGTTTCATAAATTGTCTCACTCAGCAGTCTAAGCGGTTATTTAAAATTACGAATACAAATTAACGGAAGCTTAAGCAAAAAAATAAGTTCAAAACAAGGACCTTTACTTCTAATAAATGATTTTTGCATTACAATCAATTAGGGGTGTGCATCGGTTAGGATCCAATATATTTTAGAAATAACAAATCCGATCCAATTAGTGATCGTTTTTTTTTCTATCCAATCTGATAGGACCCGCCCCGGAAATCCCTCCGGATTTCCCGGAGAGGCCCCGCCTGAGGAAGATTCCACCAGAACCCCTCGGGGCAACCGACAGAATCCTCCTCCGAAAGGGGTAATAATCAAATAAACAAATAAACAATAATGGGACGAATAGTAAATAAGATATGAACGAAAAGTAGATAAAATAAGCACCACAATAAATCAACGAGTCATAATGAATAAATAAGAAACAATGTATGAAGTAGGTGGGAATGACAGAGCCACTAAGAGTGATAGACAAAAATATAAATGATACAAATCCAACATAAACAGAATAATATCAGAGTCTAATACATAAAAAGAAGTAATAAACAGATGCGATAAGCGGATGCGAAATGCCGATGGTAGTCCACGGAAACCTGCAACTAGGACCTAGGGAACGAAGTAAAAATAACAAAACGTGAGATATAAATATCTCCGTGAGTGCTCCTAGATAACTACAAAATACAATTTCAGCCGTTAAAACCTTTACACTCAAACCTCACGTCACTCAGTTGAAAGGTTCCCCGTTTTGAAAATCATTTCGCAAAACCCTCGGTTTACCCCAAATCATTAAATCAATAAAAACGGTTTAGGGGCAAAAACGTAATTTAAAACAATTATCGAAATCACTTACCAAACACTAAAAACATAAATGAAATCCATAATAATTAATTGATGGTCAAACACAATTTCATAAACGATCAAGCAAATGGGTCAAAATCTGAAACCAAAGGCCATAGGCCACAATCCATAAAATCAAACCATCAATTTAAAATCAGAAACCAACCAATATAAAACCAAATCGGTATAAACTCAGCAAACAACAATTGTAAAACCCAACCAGTATAAATCAAAAATCAATATAAAACCAAATCCAGTATAAAATCCGCAATGAATCAGAACCATCATAAAACCAATCGGTATAAATCAGCAATCAATATAAAACCAAATCCGGTATAAAATCCGCAATGAATCAGAACCATCATAAAACCAACCGGTACCACAGCATATATCGTGCCGTGTGACCCTCAGCGTCCTGACGGCGTCACAGGCGGGGGAGGGGGGCTCAGTCATCACAACGAATCGGCGTCCCAAATCCGTCATGGCAGGATCCTCATCATCTCTCTCTCGACACGTGTCCGCAGCAGAGGATGGCATAAATAATAATAATAATAATAATAATAGCGCGCATAGAACTCATATAACTCGGTACATCTCGATACAGTGTGGTACTCCTCAAAATCATTTATAAAATCATCCATGATATCATCAATTTTTCAAATCCTTTATTTTTAAAACCATTTTGCAAATCCTTTTAATTTTAAACAATTTTCCAAAATCTTCTATTTAACAGAATTTATGAAAAGCAACAATTATATCGAATATTAAAAATTTGCCCCAAAATTTTCTTAAATTTCACAAAGCCATAATTTTTCTTTAAAATCACCAAATTTCCACAATATCGTAAAATCTCCAAAACATTTCAAATTCGCTAAACAACCAATTAAAACACAAATTTCATAAATATTCCAATAAATATGAAATCTATCAAATCATAAAATCAACCCATGCAAATATTTAAATCATCATAAAACATATTAATAATCTTAATTTAAATGCACAAGAAAATTCAATCAAAACAAATTAATAGAAATGAAATCAAATATAGCATATATTCCCAAATGATTTAGAAAATAAATGCACTCACTGGTTTGACGCGTGCTCTTGCTGGATCTCCGGTCCAGCCCTCGAACGTGCACGAGCACCTAAAAATAATTTACCGAAAAATCTTTTAATTATCAAAAACTATCCAAAGGCTCAAAGGAGTCCTCTAAGTCTCCAACTACAAGATTAAAACACTAAATACTAAGATTGCCCAACATTTTCAGTAATTACGAAAATATCCCAATATTTTCGAAAATTACAAAAATGCCCTTAATCGGCAAAAATCCCTAAATTCAATGGATTTTTCCGTTTCAAGTCCGATTTCAACAAACTTTATACCGAAACGAAATTGAAGATGCAAGGAACGAGAATCTACCTTCAATTTCAAGATTCGTTGTAGCAAATGATCGGAATCGATCCCGGAAGATCGGACCTCAACCGGAATTGGGCGTTTCCAAATCCGACCGAAATTGGGTCAAATTGACTGGACAGCAAGCTTGCCCACGACCCCCGGAACGCGTTGGGACGGGAGGTGAGCAACCACTCGCCGGCGGTGGAGCAAAACGGCGGCGGCGCGTGAGGCTCGGTCACGGCGGCGCGTGGGCGGCGCGTGGGACGCGTGTGGTGGTCGTCGGAGCTCGGAAAAGTGCAGATCTGGTCGCCGGCGTGTTCTGAGTCCGATGGTGGTGGCTGTGTCGTCCCACTCGCCGGAGATCGGAGTAGATCTAGCCGGAAAGGTGACTGCCTCAGGGTGGTTTTTCCGAGATTTTGCGGCAGTTTTTCGGCGTGATCCGGAGGTTTTCGGCGTCAAACTCGGTACCAAAATGTAGATCGTCGCCCCAGCTTTCCAATGGTACCAAGAACGCTCCCTAACTCCACCGGAACAGGGAGATCTGGCCGGCCAAAGGTGGTGTCGCGACTGTTCAAACTGTTCACGAGCTCTCGGTTTTGTTGCGATTTCCGGCGATCCAGGTGGTTTCACGGCGAACCACCGGTGGGGAAAGGAAGAGGAGGTTGCTGGCTTCAATTTCCGGGTGGTGGTCGGCCAAGTCCAGCCACCGTGTGGTGGCTACCGCCGTGCGAAAAAGGCTCGGCGAAGGGGGAGGGGAAGCGGCGAGGGGATCGGTCTGTGCGTGGGAAAATTCCAGATTTCTTAAAGATGCATACAGGGGCAAAACGGTCATTTCTCACTCATAAATATCAGTTTTTGCCAAATTACCAAATTGTCCTTCGCACTAAAATGACCATAACTTTTCGGTCTTAACTCGGAATCGAGCATGCTGCTAGTCTACGAACTCGTATCGACTAGCTCTACGCAACGGTACCATAGTCAAAGCAAAAATATAACCACACAAAAAGTCAACTCTGAGCCCACTAAAAGTCAACCTGGTCAAACTTGAAAATTTTATTATTTTTTTCTCGAAACGGGATGTTACACTATCCAATCCAATCCGATCTATACATTAAATCTAATCCAATCCAATTACTTAATTGGATTTGATCGTTTTGGTTAATCAGTTTGGTTTCATCTTTTATTTAATTTTTTTAGACTTTTTAATTTTTAATTTTGAGCTTTTTTTACTTTGAATATTTGACATTTGAGCTATTTTTTGTACTAAAAATTTGTTGTGGTTAAATTTTATTTAAAAAATTATGTTTTTTTTAAACCTTAACACATAAAGTGTCCACTAAGTAATCTATAAAAAAAATTATATTTTTTTTCAAAACCTAACACATAAATGATTAAAAAAATAATAGGACAAATAAACATATTAAACTAAAACAAAATAAAACAAAACAAAATTATTACACTAATACAATAATCCAGTAATCCAACTCCAAATTTAAGCTAATATAACAGAGTCTACATATCATTAATATTAAACTAATTGTTATATGTTTTGTAAAAAATATATATATAGTCGGTTCGGATTGGATCGGATTGCATTGGTTTTTAACACTTGGAACCGAATTGAACTTCGGTTTTTGATTTTTCAAAACCGATCCAATCCAATTACACTAAAATAACCGATCCAAACAAGTTTGATTGGATTATATCGGTTGTTTTAATCGGTTAGTTAGCTTTTTTATACACCCCTACAATCAACACATGAGCTTAGACATATACATTTAGGGCTTGATTAATATGTTGTATTTGTTTTGTATTGTATTAAATTGAATTGTATTATGCTATAATGTATAATATAATACATATTATGTTTGATGCAAAATTGTATTAAAATCTGTATGACAATATGTTGTTTCATATAATAAATTTTATTGTGTTGGACTATTTTTAATTTTTAATTTTTAACACATAATTTATTAACTAATTATTAATCTATAATTTTAATTTATTAATTATTAATTATTAACTATTACATATTAATTATTTATTATTAAGTAATAATTATTAATTATTATTGTTTATTTTTCATTTTAAATTTTTATTCTTTCCATCAAACTTTTTTTCATGAACCTTATACTGTATAAGCTAATACATATGTTTGATGTATTAATAATACTTCATTTAGTGTATTAAAAATGAATATAAGTAATATAATATATGGAAAGCCAAATTTTATATTAGTTATACAATACAATATTATACAACTTACGAAATATAAACAAATAAAAAGATAGACACCAACTATAAAATAATGATTAATGGGTCTGTTTAATGGGTTAAGAAGAAATCCTTCACATTAAAAATAATAATAACAAATTAACTAGAAAAGTTGTCAATCTACTCCATGTCATTGGAAAGACATATATGACTCAAACAATTTTCAATAAGATACATGCCCAGAATAGATTGGCAAATTGTGAGAAGAACTGTGATCAACTCGTAAATCCAATAAACCAAGATAGCGAAGCAAGAGGAAAAATCCAAAACCCCCAAGTATTTTTTAAAAATAAAATAAAATAATAATAATTAAACTAAATGAAAGATTGAATACCTTAAGAAGAAGAAAAAATAAGTGGCATAAACATACAGAGTTTATGTTTTATGAAATTGAGATGCTTTTAAACCTTGTACAGCAGCAAAAAAAGCTAGTTAAGTATAGCAGATATGTGAAATTGTATAGCATATACTGTTTGCAAAATACAGAACACAATGCATGCAAAATACAGAAATTAGGTTCTCAATGATAATTGAGAATGTAAATCACGCTTTAGCAACATTCAATGTATGGTACTTGAGCGAAGAAGCTGCAAAAACAGAACAGAACAGTAGCAAAAAAAAGAAGAAAAGAAAAAGGAAGAAACAGAACAAAACAATAGCAAAAACACATATAAAATGGATCTGTTAAAGGGAGAATGAGTACTTGAGCAAAGAAACAGCAAAAATTGAAGCCAATATGTTGAAGGAGAAGCCAAATCGCGGAAGGGGGAGAAAATATGAATCTGAATTTTACAATTCTGCGCTTTGCTTCCGGATTGAAAATCAAGCTACGCAACCGGAATAGATTTAGAATCAAATTTCTTAATATGATTTTGATACCATCACCAAATATCATATAAAAGAAGAGACTGGATATAGAAATCCAATCCGATGGTTAAGGTGAAACAAACGTGGCATTAGAGGTAAGGTTGCAGAAATCACAATCTTCCATTTCGCCATATACACTTTAAAAACCCTCTTTAGGTTTGGTTCGGCCCGTTTAGAGTAGAGCTTGATTGGGTTGGGCCTTAATAAATTCAAACTTTAGAATTTGGCCCAATAGTTAATGATAAATTTTAAAATGAATAATGATATAATAATTACGTCAAGGAAACATTAAGAAATATTGAGATAATTAATAATTAATAATTAAATGCCTTTATCGACTTTTTTTCTTAAAACGACAATACATGCTAATGGAAGAACAACAACCAACATATCATACCCTGAATGAGAGAGAATGGCGAGTGGGGACGTTGCTAAGTCGAAGAACAGCAAATCTCTTTCGTTCGTCTCTTTCATATTGCTTTTGGGTAATTTTTGTAGCAATTTGATTCGGTTTGTAAAGCTCTATCATTTCTATTTTTTAGTTTGTTGTCATAGTTTTTGGTTAATTTGTTGCAAAAGTGACCGACTTTGCGGATTACGTTATCAAATGCTTTACTTCTATATTTGGCACATCCATTTCTTCTTCTGGTTAATTAAGCTGGGAAAGAATTTCTGTATTGGTAATTCTAAAACCCAGTTTTGGAACTTTATGATATAGTTTTTCTCTGTCTAAGCTTTGAAGGTATAAGAAGGTAACTTTGTTGCACAAATTGCACTTTTGAGCATTTAGTAGTAGCTTATTTAGTATATTTTTTACTGGGTTTCTAACCATTAAGAACGTGCTTAGGTATTATGGATTCATCTGCTTCTTAGTTTGTTGACAATATTAGTTGGAGTTTTATTCTGCAAAGTTGCTTTGAAAGTTAACAATTTGTTTTGAGTATTTATTAAGTATATATTGAGAGCAAAAAATCTAGGATTTTGAGTGAAGAAATTTCTCTATTTTCATTTTTGGATATCGTTTTTGTGGCATGGAATTCCATGTTTGGGAAATTTAGTAGAAGGTTAAAACATGTATGGCTAAATACTTTTACTAATTATTGGGCATATAGGATTTATATGTTTGCATGCTCTAAACATGTTGAAGCTGATTTCATAAAAGGACAAACTTAGATACCATTTGTATTTTGTTGCTGAATACAAGCATTTCTGTTATTCACTCGCTTTCTAATAATGGAATGTATTCAAATATTCTGCAGATGGTCATAAATTAATGTTATTAAGTCTGAAAGAACTCTGTTCTTCAGCTTGGGTTGGTTATTTTAGACCTGAAAATAACAAACTCGATGATAATCAGTGGCATTTATTAAGAAAATCATTTTTACACAAATTCCAGGCATGGACGATGATTTGGAAAAGGCTATTTCTATCACAGCTAAGTATTTGTAACTACTTTTTCTTTATTGTTGAGGTTCTCTTATAAATGTTACTATTCAACTTAATTAAACACTTTTTTCCCTATATCTGGAAGTGCTGTTTTTTTAATTACACCTCAATGTAGTTTGCGTGTGGATGTTTTAGTCAGCTTGTGATAACGTATGTTTTAGAAGGCTTATGCTAACTTATTTCTGTAAAATAAGTTGAACATCAAGTTCAGAATTTCTCTTTGTTGGTTGATAAAGACATGGATTTCTTTTCACAGAACTAAGTTGATTAGACTAACAAAACATTAGAATAGAGGAGCTTCCATGAAGTTTTTTCTTACTAATGGTTTTAATTAATTACTTTCTTTGTTATCTAAACCTTTTTTTGTTTTGTTTATAAAATTGCCATGCATCTTTTATACTTGAATATGATATGATTTGATTTGATTATATATATATATATATATTATATATATATATATATATATTTCATCTGTTTTCTTCATATTGAATCTTGAGGCTGGTAGTTCTACATAACAAATTTGATGGTATTTGAAGGAATGATTTAGGCTTTCAACCAAGTTAAAATGTTAAATAACAAAATGCAAAAGATGAAATTTAGGATTGTAGATCTGTTCTCTGCACTATTATTATTTGCTTCTTATTTTACAAAAAAATTATTATTTTATTATTTTGTTTCCCAAATAGGTATTGCTCTTTTTCCTCTTATGATGGTATAGGTTCAAATTTCAACTAAGTTAAATAATAAAATGCAATAAGATAAAATTCTGGAATGTAATGGAAAAGGCTGATTTGTACTATTTTTGCTTGTTAGTTAGTTTGTTTCACCAAACTAAATTAAGGATTTTTTTTCTAGTAGGGTTATCATACTTTTCCTCCTAACTTTTCATGTCTTGCAGGTTATATATATTTTCTTGGATGAATAAACAAAGTCCTATGAGTGCACGATGTGAGAAAGAAATTTAAGGTATTTGATCTCTGTGCACCCCTCTCTTTTGTACAATTATTAGTCTTCCCAATAATGCACGTCTCATTACTGAACATGTATCTTTTGAGTATTTGTTGATACATCTGCACTTTCACGCTTTAGTAATATGACTTCAAGGATATAATTACTAAAATGCTTGCAAGTTGAGTTCTTTATTCTATGAAAATTAGATAAATGTATATATGCACACACTCACACTCACACTCACACTCACACTCACACTCACACTCACACTCACACTCACACTCACTTTTATATATATTTATTTACACATCATCTAAGATTACATCAGTACAAGCGGAACTTATTATTATCCACATTCATATTATCTTTTGCAAGTGAATAATTGTATTAATATATCAATAATATTGGGTAAATTTTGACTTTATTATGCTCTTCCAACTTTAGAGAAGTGATACATTTCAGTAGTTGTTCATGTTCTTAACTCTTCTTATTGTCACCAGATGTTCCCTAACATATAAAGGAATTAGCTCGGTTTTTGTAACGTTAAACAAATGAACAATGCTGTGGTCAAAATGAAAAGATTTTTTGTCGGAAAGGTTTAGAAAAGAAATAAATAATGTAGAGTTTGACTCTTCTTTATGGGAGTAAAAATCTTCCGTTACAAATAAATGTCATGACCATAACACGTGATAGACTTGCCTTCCTAGCCTACTTAAAATCTGTTTGAGCTCACTAATTACCGGTAGAGATTTTCCTGGCAAAATTTATTGTGCATGCTACCAACATTTTCCGTTTTTTGGGTATCCCACTAAGATCTTTAATGAATTTCCTTTTTCAAGCCGTTTCTTACCTAATATGCCCGCAAGAGATAATATTCCACATTGAGAGATGCTCTAGCAATTCATTATGTTAATCTGGCCAGATTTCTTTTATTGCTCATAGCGCCTTTTCATTTATGATTTTTGGACCTATTTGAGCCCTACTTAAGAATACCTTGTAAAACCAATTCTTCCCAAATTCATCCCTTCCGCTTTTCAATTCTCTCTTTCTCTTTCAAAGAATTGACCAGCATATGCTACTGTACCCCTCGGTATACAAGTTCAAAGCGTGGGTAGCAATATGCAGAATCAGAACCGACCTTCCTCCCTTGTGAACAATTCTGCTGGGGTGAATCATGAGAGCAATTTAGAATTTGCTTCTAATTTAGCTACTCCCCTGTTCTCCTTATCAAATGACCCTATACCCTTTCAATCTCAACCACCCCCCGACATTGGCCAATTGAGTCTGAACCGATCTGTTGCGGAATACAGAAGAAATCAACTCGGTGCTGATTTGTTGCATGTTTCTCGCACTTGGGGTACTGGGAATGGTTTTCGCATGCATGCCCAAGCATTCCCTGCTCCAGGTTATGTCAATGAAATAAGGTTTGGAAGAAGTCAAGTTTTAAATTCTATTCCAACTATTGACCTGTCTTCCTTCTTGAATGAGCAAATCTCTATTCAAAATCAGTTGATTTCTGATTTAACGAATGTCCGGTCGACGTTGTTTGGGGGAAATCAAGGGACTTATCCATATGTGTCCTCTCATGATCTGTGGTATCAGACTTCATCTCGTAGCCAACCTGTAGATCCTATTAATTTTACTGTTGCTGAGTACATGAGCAATGGAGATGATGCTCGTGCACCAATTAATTCGTCTGTTCCAAGAGTTAATAATCCCATTTCCTTACAGGATCAACCTAGTATTGGCACAGAACAAAACTTGACTGAGTTTAGCTTTCAATTGAGCAACCCACCCTTGCACCAACAGCGTGCTCAAGATATGAATAATATACAAAATGGTCCAAACCAACCCCATGCAATAAGGGTCAGAAGGCGTAGGAACAGGAGAAACTCTGGTCCCTATGCATGTCCTAGGTGCGGGGATGAATTTGCATTCTCTCAAAGCTTGGCTGCTCATTTAAGGGAACACACTATGTTGGATGATCAAATAAACTGGATCACAAGTTCAGCATCTAGAATTATAAACTCTGATGCACACACATTCTTGCCGCCTACTAGATCACCTTTTTCTCCCATGTCTCTCAATAATACAAACAGGGGAGACGGTTACATAGACTTTTCAGATGGAACGTCTCATAGGAGATCAAATCCATTAATCGGTTTTCGAAGGGAAAGTGAGAGCACGGCTGCTCCAGAAACATCACTTGGGAGGAATAATGATCATCCTACTGTTGTGGATCATGTGCAATCTTCATCTGCAATGGACTTGGCTGCCAATGATGGTAGTGGGAAAGAACCAACGCTTTCAGAGCAAGCATCCCTGGAAAACAATGCCCCAAATTAAGGGCAGCCTGCAGCTGTTGTGGCTACAACAGATACAATCCCTTGTATTGCCAGGAGTTTCTAGGAAGAGTTCGGTGATGGGGGAGCTGCCTTTTAGATTCACTAAAGTGCATTTCTGCCTCTATCGTGTTTGCTTTTGAATCCCTAATAAAGGTCCAGGGTCCTTCTGCTGGATTGCGTCTTTATGGTTGTAATTGAGTTATTTAGGATGTAGTTGTCAAGTCTCTTTTCTTTTCCTTTTTAGTGTGTTTCATTTCTGCTGTGTTTGTATTGGACTCTTTGAAACATCAAAGTATGTTCCTTTATCCAATTGGCTTAGCAGATAAATAGTTTCATGTTGAGCATTATGGTCCTCTGTAGTTTGTTTTCTCAGATGAAGAAATATAATGTGGTATTTGTCACTGACAATAGTCTTAAAATTGTTTTTCCATATTTTTCATGGGCATCTTTTGAAATTTTTAATTTAAAGCAGGGTATTTATGCTACTTCTGGGTAGAGAGAGTTATATTGACCACAGGCAAATTAGAAGGGCCAAATGCTAAAGGTTCTAGGGAAAAAGAGGATATGTGGTTCCCTTTGCCCGCTTTGACTCTATGAAAGGTGAGCTTCCTATGTCGTACTTTCATCTCTATATTTCTTGAATCTTGAATTTAAGTTTGATGAATTATCAGGAATGAGGTCTTATCACTTGAGTGACATGCAGCAATGTGTGTTGCCTTGATCTGTGTTGTCTTGATTTCTTTTTGGTCATGACATCTTGGATTTTACAAAAACTAAATAGCAAGCAAATGTGGTGGTGATGGATGTGGCTACAAAAGACCTACTGCATTTTTATGAATGCTCTGTAGGAAAGTTTCTTTTGGTGAAATGCCTTTTATGGATCTCATTAAGTGTGTTCTACGAATTATGTGCTTCCATTTCTGTCCCCTTTCTGGTTTAGGAAAAGCTTATTTCACAGTTTTTTGTCATGTGTCCTAGCACTTTTTTTGTTGTATACTCAGACCTCCGAAAAATAAAAAATTTCCAATATGGTCATTCTAGTGATGGAAGGATGGTTTATGAAATACATCTTGGAAGATGTTTCTAAAGTTGCATCTATTTGGATTTGTCAAATTTTGCCTTGCAGCAAATCTGGACAAGTAAAAAACAAATCCCAACCGACCGAACAAAATCACCTCATATTGGAATACTAAAACAGCCAGTAAAGGGGGGTCTATTTTCTTTATCTTTTTTTTTTTTTTTTTGGGTCCCTTTATTATGCTTTACCAGTTATGTCTATTAACCATCAACTGATGATTCAATATCTGAGGAATGCTGATATGCACTCTCTTTGTCCAATAATAAAGGAAGCTTGGCTATTCACATCTCTGCCATAACTTCCATTTGATTGTTACTTTTTATATTCTAACTCATTGTGTAGTTGGTTTTTGAGAAATTTTCTAGCTTTTTAGCATGTTATAATGTTATTAGACCATAGATGGATCAAAGACTATATGAATTTTCATTGAATTTGTGTTTCATTTGTATCAGCTTGATGACTCCTTTTGTGAAGTTCACCTTTTTTTTCTTTGAGGTTGGAAATATATATTGGCTTTCTGAAATGCAGCTTCACTTTGCAGTTTGTGGCATAGGAGAAGATTAGAAATCTGCGTACCTAATTGTTTTATATGAACTTTAGGGTCGAGAAATTATTTTTTTCTTTCTTGCTAGACTATTGATTCACTTTTATCTAGGTTGCATTATTGTGTTTTTTAGAGATAGTATTAATTTGGCCTTTACTTGCGCTTGAATTTTGTAAGCTGTTTACCTGTGGCAAAAAAAGAACAAGAAAACTTTTTATCTGTGCTGCCCAATAATACTTTTTTTTCGGGGCTAATGTTTGACAGAATTATCTATAATTCTGTGAACTTTTTATTTCTCTATAATTTTCTTATAGTCAAACATTGAAAACTTTAATGCTTCCTATTTAACCTTTTTTATTCTCTACTGATTTCTAATTATCTAACATGGCCATGAATCTCTAAATAAATTCTAATTAAGTGACTCTGGAATTCAAGAATTTAAATAGGGGTAAAGTTGAAATTAATGCAAATATTACTGTGGAGTTTAAAGAGAAAGCATGACTAGGACTGAAAAGCATGTCTCAGTTTCCAATACAGCAAAATCAACCAAAAAGAGAAGATGGTGCTTAGACAATCCATCAACCAAACCAACCCTCAATTGTTAGGATGTAAATATTCTTTGATTTGAGAGCCCCGTTGATTCCAAATTAGATCCACTTCCACTTACATTCACTAAATTTGAGCAAATCACAGCAGTAACTACAGTTTACCGTTACTTAATCATCGATGTACTAATCACATTACACTTAAAACAGTGAAATTATTGTTTCTTGGGTAGCTCAAAAATGCTAGTCAAATTAGTAATCAGCAATGAGGAAGTGGTAAATTAATCTTGTAAATTTCTGAATACTAATGATGTTCATTGGTTGGCATAGCTGAAAAGAAAGAAAAACTATATGAATCTTTATAATTAATTTGTACCATTAATATTTTATAATTTAAAAAAAAAT